>VSMD01006950.1:0-116168 GCA_008750895.1 Mirza zaza | reverse complement strand
ACACTCTACAAGAAAGACACCTGCACTCGTATGTTTATAGCAGCACAATTCATAATCGCAAGGCTGTGGAAGCAGCCCAAGTGCCCATCGATCCAAGAATGGATTAATAAAATGTGGTATATGTATACCATGGAGTACTATTTAGCTCTAAGAAACAATGGTGATATAGCACATCTAATATTTTCCTGGTTAGAGCTGGAACCCATACTACTAAGTGAAGTATCCCAAGAATGGAAAAACAAGAACCACATATACTCACCAGCAAACTGGTATTAACTGAGCAGCACCTAAGTGGACACATAGATACTACAATAATAGTGTATTGGACAGGGGGACGGGGGGGGGGATGGGTAGATACATATATAATGAGTGAGAAGTGCACCGTCTGGGGGATGGTTATGCTGGAGACTCAGACTTGTGGGGGGAGGGGGGGAAAGGGCAATTATTGAAACCTTAAAATCTGTATCCCCATCATATGCCGAAATAAAAAAAAATAATTAAAAAAAAAATAGTCAGAGGAAAAGACACATAATATCAGTACACATAGAGGAACAAATGTAAAGATGACAACATATTTCTTTGATAATAAAAAAATAAACACCCCAATAAAAACTGTTTAACATATTTGAATAGGCACATCATCAAAGCGATATATAATAATAGCTAAACACTTGAAAGTATTTTCAATATGATTATTCAAAAGAAAAATGAAAATAAAAAACATGGTATAAAACCATCAGGCATCTCTTAGGATGTATAACATAATAAAAAACTGACTAAGCCAGGGATGGGGAGCCTACAGCTTTAAGGCCATGTGTGGCCTTCTAGGTCCTTAAGTGAGTGAGGCCTTATGACTGAATCCAAATTTTACAGAACAAATCCTTTTATTTTTATTAACACATTTTATCACCTTTTATATTTTAATATAAATATAAAAGGGTATTTTATTTTAATGAATGTATTTAAAATACCAAAGAATAAAACAAGTTTCAACAAAATAATCCTCCCATATTGACCAGCACAATTAGAACATTAGTAAGCCGGCTGGGCGCGGTGGCTCACGCCTGTAATCCTAGCTCTCTGGGAGGCCGAGGTGGGCAGATCGTTTAAGCTCAGGAGTTCAAGACCAGTCTGAGCAAGAGCGAGACCCCATCTCTACTATAAATAGAAAGAAATTAATTGGCCAACTAATATATACAGAAAAAAAAAAATTCGCCGGGCATGGTGGCACATGCCTGTAGTCCCAGGTACTTGGGAGGCTGAGGCAGTAGGATTGCTTGAGCCCAGGAGTTTGAGGTTGCTGTGAGCTAGGCTGACGCCACGGCATTCACTCTAGCCTGGGCAATAAAGTGAGACTCTGTCTCAAAAAAAAAAAAAAAAAAAAAAAAAAAAGAACATTAGTAAGCCATAAGCAATAAATTGATGGCTTCTATGTTCATGATTTAGTTCTAACTTCCCCCGCCTGACTGGCACCACTACTGCACAAAGCTGATTGGTGAGAGTATATGAAGGTCTACTATGTCAGTCTGTTATCAGCTTAGGACAATGGTGCCATATATTTTTGTTTGCAGTGGAATTGAATAGTTGCACTGCTCAGCAGTATCTTTTAATTCCGTCTGCTTAAGAGCACATCATGTCAAAGAAGACCAAGAGAACGCTGAAGGAAGAAAACAGATTTTTAATGAGGGTTGGGAATTACAATATTATCTTGTTTCTACTAAAGATAAGAAGATTTGCTTGCTTTGTGATTCTGCAATATCAACATTAAAGAAATTCAGCGCTCATCACATTATAACACTCATAAGAACCACAGATATTTTAAATGAGAGAGCGAGGTGAAACAGTTTGTATTGCAGAAATTAAAAGATGAAAAGCAAAAGCAATGACAATTCTTTCAAGCAGCAATAAGAGCTGGAAATAATGCCACTGAAGCAACTTATAAAGTAGCTTATATACTCAGGAAAGAGGGAAGCTATTCAGTAACGCAGAAATTGTGAAAGAATGCATTGTCGAAACCGTAGGATGCTTAGACCCTGATTGAGTTTCAAGGTACCAACAATTGCCCCTTTCCAGGAGTACTATAACTGATCAGCAGCATAAATTGGCCTTCATCTTAACAGAACAACTTCATGCAATCATATAAAAGGAAAATATACATTATTCAATTGCTTTAGATGAATCAACTGATACTATTGACTCAGCACAGGTTTTATACTTCATTTGTGTCATAACAGATTTTCTTCACCATTAAGAATTCCTCACTTTGGGAACTCTTGCAAACAGAACATGGGAATAGATATCTTCAACAATTTTCAAGATAAATGTTGGAAGTTGGACTGGATTTGGTAAATTTAGTGAGTGTATGTACAGATGGTGTAGCTTCCATGACAGGAAATATGAAGGGTTTATTGCACAGAAAAAAAAAAAGTATTAACAGATCCAGATGTTCTTTTCATTGTATTTTGCATCAGCAAAATCTCTGTACTAAAGCTACTATTTTAAGTGACACTTTACAACAAGTTATAAGTATTGTTAACTATATTTGTGCAAATGCAACGTGGCATCATCAGTTTCAAAATATGGTAAAGTTGAATGATGAAGTATTCAATGTGGATTTGTCATTTCATTCTAAAGTGCATTGATTATCACAGGGGCAGGTGTTAGCCAAAATTTAATCTCCGTTGGAACAGATAGTTAAATGTTATGAAGGACAGAATAAGCAATGTGAATTATTGAACGAAGATTTCTATAGGAATGCAGCATCTCTGTGTGATATGTCAAATCAAAACAACTTGAATATTTATTTGCAAGGTAAAACTAAGTCTATATATAATATGTGGTTAAAAATCTAAGCGCTGCTCACCAGGGATTCGGGGGAGAGGACCCAATCTTAGGGATGTGGCGAGTATTTTGGAGGGGAAGGGCATAACTCTAACCCTTCTTAGGGAGAGGCAAAGATAGACAATGTAACCAAAATGTCAAAAAACAAACAAACAAAAAAGAAAAAAAAACTTTTTATCGGGTGGTGGGCAGGCGGGAGGGGGGAGAAGGAAAGGGGTGTATGCTTACATAACGTGTGTGATGCACACCACCGGGAGATTGGACACATAGGGGGAGGGAGGAGGGCAGGGGCAATATTTGTAACCCTAACAATATTTGTACCTCCATAATATGATGAAATAAAAGGAAAAAAAATCTAAGTGCTTTGAAAATGCTATTATTTTTCGAAACACTTCTTATAAAGGAAATTTTGGATGAACATTTTCCCCAATTAGTAAGGGTCATTGATGAGCAGGATGATATATATGAATCATTTGAAGAATATACCGCTGTTATAGACCTATTGATTGGAGACCACAATGAAAGGTTCACTGACTTTGAGAATCATGATATCACATTCCAATTAGCATTTCAGCCTCACCTAGTTGATATCACTGAGGTACAAAGAACTACACATAGAATTGATTGAGCTCTTGGTAGATGACATTTTAAAGTCATTGTTTGATGCTAAGATATGATGGAACTATGGAGAAATGCAGTGGAATACTCATGCCTTTGGCAACATGCCTGGAAAATACTTTCTTGTTTTTCAACCACTTATTGTTGTGAATCTTCATTCTCCTACCTAACCCAAATCAAGATACACTTAAGGCCACAAATGACTGATACGTTATTAGAGGATCAACTGAAAGTGTGGACCTCCACTCTGCAATCATATATTCAAATGTTTTCCAACAAAAAGCAGACATAATGCATGAATTCATTAAAAGGTTGTTTAACTTTAAAATTTAACAAATAATTTTCATTTTTGAAATAAGTACAAACTATTAATAGTTATATTTTTAGAAAATAATGTACATTTTTAAGTATATCTAATTGAAGTTTCTTGAATGTGGCCTTATTTGATTACAGCTAAATTATTGCAGCCTTCCAACATGAAAAGTTTCCCCACCCCAACCTAGGCTAAGAATTTATGACTAAGATCCTAAAGGCAAATACAGCAACAACAAAAATAAATCAAAGGGTCTTAATTAAATTAAAAAGCTTCTGCACAGCAAAGGAAGTAATCAGCAAACAGGCAACGTACAGAATGGAAGTAAATAATCACAAATTATATATCCAACAAAGTACTAATATCCAGAATCTATAAAGAAGCCAAACAAAAGAGCAAGAAAAAGACAAATGACCCTATCACAAATATGCAGAAGACTTGAACAGAATTTTTTCCAAAAATGATAAAGAAATGAATAGAAAATATAAGAAATAGTGCTCAACATCACTAATCATCAGGGAAATGCAAAATAAAACTGCAATGGGATACCACCTTAATTGTCAATATGGCTATTATTAAAAAGTAAAGAAAACAACAGATGCTGAGGTGGATGCAGAGAAAATGGAACACTTATACACTGTCAGTAAGATGACACTGATATGGAAAATAGTATGGAGATTCCTCAAAGAGCTAAAAATATACTTGCCATTCCATCCAGCAATCCCACTACTGGGTATCCACCCAAAGGATAAGAAATAATTTTATCAAAGAGCCACCTGCACTAGAATGTTTACTGCAGCACAGTTCACAATTGCAAAGATATGAAATCAACCTAAGTGCCCACAAATTCATAAGTAGATAAAGAAAACATTGTGTGTGTATATATATATGTATATATATATACACACACAATGTGTATATACACACACACACACACCCACACCATGGAATACTACTCATCTATAAAAAGGAATGAAATAATGATGTAATTCACAGCATCTTGGATGGTATTGGAGACCATTATCCTAAGTGATGTACTTCAGAATTGGAAAATCACACACCACATGTTCTCACTAACAAGGAGGAGCTAATGATGGGTATACATGGGCCCAAAATGACATAAAACATATTGGAAACTAAGAAGTGTTAGAGTAGGAGGAGGTTGAGGTATAAAATTTTACCTGTCAGGTGCAATGAACATTATCCTGTTGGTGAGCACACTGAAAATCTGGCCTTCAGCATTATATAATGTGTCAATATGAAAACATAAAAGTTTTTTACTGCCTTGATATTTTGAAATAAAAAAATACAATGAAATATGTATTTCTAAAAAATTAAAAGGAATTGGAAAATAAAATAAGCCATATGGAACAGAATACACATAGTAACTGAAATATTGTGATTCATAAACCAGCCTTGTATAGAAAATACTGTAATCTTGTTAAATTTTTTTGTTTCTTTTCATTTATAAGCAAGAACTTGACCTTTACCTTGAGAACACTGACCCCATTTCTCTGAATTCTCTATGTTCGGAATGGCTATTCCAAACTTTTTGCTTGAATAAACTCTTTAAAACTGGATTCTGATCCTTTCAACTATTTCCTGTTGACAGGATTAAAGCAGAGGGGACTTTCTTACTAAGCTGACTCAGGTAGACTGGGCACTTTTTGATTGCTTTTGCAGTGAATCTCTTTGGGCTAAAGTCGTTTGTTTGGGGATTTACCTGCTTCACTTAGCATGAGGTGATTCCATTTTTGGTTCAGTATGATCTGCTAGAGCCTAGTGCAGGAGAATAGCCCAAAACAATGTCCTCCCATAACTTTGTTACCAGTTTTTATTTATTGCATGTTAACTAATGTTTTCTTTCTAGTAATAAAATGGTTTCAAGACCATAGGCTACCTAGTATTTAGTGTTAGTAGGTATCTGGATAAAGTCTTCTTTTTTTTTTTCCCTCATAATTATTTTCTACTGCATACCCCCCTTCCTTTTAAGTAGATGGTCTAGTCTCTTTTTCAGGTTCAATGCACCAGAGAAGGTATTGATAGAGAATATAAAAAAAGAGTTCTAATCTCCATCATAGATATCATACTAGGAGTGTTCAATGACAAAACAATATTGTAGAAATGGCCACAGTTGCCTAGATGTGGTGGCTCACACCTATAATCCTAACACTTTTGGAAGGCAAGATGAGAGAGTCACTTGAGGCCAGGAGTTTGAGACTAGCCTAAGCAAAATAGGAAGACCTGATTTCTACACAAAAATTAAAAAAAAAAAAATAGTCAGATATAGTGGCATATGTCTATAGTCCCAGCTACTCAGGAGGCTCTCTGAGAGGCAGGAGGATTCCTTGAGTCCAGGAGCTTGAGATTGCAGTGAGCTCTGACGATGCCACAGCACTCTTGCCCAGGCAGCAGAGCAAGACTATGTCAAAGAAAAAAAGGAAGAAAAGAAAAGACAGAAAGAAAAAGAAAAAAATAAATAAAAAAGAAAGAAAGAGGAAGGAAGGAAGGAAGGGAGGGAGGGAGGGAGGGAGGGAGGGAGGGAGGAGGGAAGGGAGTCATAGTCATCCCTTGGTATTCATGGAGGCATTGGTTCCAAAATATCCCTACCCTTCCATATCAAAATATGCTGATATTCATGCCACTTAGTAGGTCCTCCTTATCTGTGGAAATCCTCAGAAACAAAGGTTTGACTGTACCCTCAATTAAATTCATTTCCTAGAAAAAGAGAGCTGAGAGCATTCCTTTAGAAACTAGGAAATTATTCCCCTGACATGATGAAAACAAAATTGAGATGATGGTTTGTAAAGAAAAGAGGCCTACAGTCCATTTTATAGGCAAAATCCTGGGGAGGTGAGAAATCTCAGGGATCATGCAATTGAATAATGAGATTTAGCAGAAAGGACAACTGTCAGTGGTATTTATGCTGCAACAGAGCCCAAAGTAAGCAGCAATATCCTCATGTCTTCAAGTGGTAGACCTGTTATAGCTGAAGGAGCCTCATGGTGAGGGCTGTCTCAGTAACTGCCAGTTTGATTAGATCAGTAACCAAGAGACAAAAGCAATTAGCGACTTCTTAGTCTAAGAGGAGAGCAAAGAGAGCCACAGGTAGTACCTCCTGCCAAAGTCTTAGTCTTCTGTAAAACCTCTCAGAAGGAAAATGCACCATAGAAGAAAAAGGGATAAAAAACGAAAAGTGACTGAGATTAAGTTTTAGGTACTTTAGCAGAATTTCAAAAACATTTTAAGTAGAAATAAATGGATATGCCTTTATTCAATAAGTATTTGAGAGTCTGCTGTGGGCTAAAATGCTTATAAAAATAGACACACTATTATATCTCCTCGTGTTTGTAGTCGAATGAGAAAGATAGATATTAATGAATCACAAAGCATAATCATTGCAATGTGTAATGATAGAGGATAATAGTACTGTGAAAGATGGTGACTATAAAATGAAATAGTAGATGAGACTGACCTGGTAAAGGACTGGGCATGCTGTTTCTGGGTAAGTTATATTTGGGTTGGTTGAACAAAGATAATTCGAAGTTAGCCAGTTAAGGTGTGACTAGGAAGAGTATGCACGCGTGTTTGGAGATAGGGATAAGGATAGCATCCCAGTACTGTAAGGACCTTGAGATGAACTAGACCTAGAGAATAAAGAGCAACTGCGAGAAAAGAGGGTGGATAATTATAGATCAGGTCACACAAGAGGACATTATACATCATTTTCTAGAATTTAAAAATTATAAAAGGAACAATACAAAGCTACTAAAAGAGTTTACACATGGGTAAGGTATGATCCGATTTCTATTTACAAAAGTTCATTCCTGCTTAGTCTACCTCCTGTAAATAGTATACAGTGCAGAGCAGTAAAGTAGCTAGTATTCAAAGAGCTCATTAGAAGGCAATTGCAGTAGTTGAGGCAGGGGACAATGTAGCTTGTATAGGGGGTGGGGTCACAGTGAATGAAAAGATGCATGGAGAGCTTTGAGGGTGATCAGGTGTTAAGTGACAGGATTGGGTGAATGAGTAGATATTGGAAACTCAGGGAGTGAGGATTTCCAAGCGTAACTCCTAAGTTTCTGCATACAAAACTGCATTTATGGTGATTGCACCGGGGGAGGGCTTCATATAGATGGAAAGTGTATGAGTTTAGACACAGGGACTACTGAGGCCTCATCCTGTAGGCCGTGTACAAACTTGAACTTTCACTCTGAATGAATGAAGCCACTGTAGGTATTGTGTAGAAAACAGACATAATTTGACTTAGGTTTTAGGATGATTATTCTGTATATTCAAAGTAGATTGAAAAAGATTTCCAAGCAAAAATTCCCCTGAAAAATTAAGCAGACAAGAAAGACTTTATTCAAGACATAGGAGAGAGGCCAGAAATCAGTTCCAGTTCAGCTTCCACTAAAATAAAGCGCTGGGTAGGTTTTAAGGAGTAATGAGAGGTGGTGGATGGGGATGTGGGGAGTCACAGGTCACTTGTCTTTGCTTATTAGTGTTACCCAAAAGAAAACTAAACATTCTCATATCTTTTTGACTGGAGGTAGTTTTACAACTTAAAGCAAAGTGGCCACAAGAGTTAGAAGTCAGGCTCCTCTTCTGACACAGAAATCTGAGAGGTCGGGGTGCTATTTCTCTTGATTATTACAGTGGGATAGTTCCCAGGTTCTTGAGAATGTGCATCTCTGGCTGCAAAATTTGAAAGTGGCTTATAAAATGATTTATGTCTCAAAGTGACAAGCAAAGAATTTACGATTACAAGTTTTTCTTAAGTAAATTCTCTAAGAAAAGGGAGATAAGAGGCCTTTAAGTAGAAAGAAGCATGTATAAATATATACACTCTATAACTTTAAGCTGAAGGGAATTTTAAGACTCCCTTGGTTAAAAACAAGAGTGGAAGTAGAGAGGATCTTAGTTTTAATGATGGACACTTTTGCTCATTCAGTATATATCTTGCTGTGTGATTATTGGTTCGTTATAATTAGTAAGGGCATTCAGAGGTTTCATCTACTAGGATAAGGCAAATGAGTACACAGATTTCTCTCCTACTGGAACATTGGACTGTTCCACCTCCTTGAAGTATGTATGGCTGGGCACTCTTTCATACTCACTGGTGCCCACTGCAGCAAAGTCCTTCATTTTTAATGAAATTCTTTTTCCGTAATATCTGGATTATTTTTATATCTTGCAAATCATGATTGACAAGAGGGCTCTGTATCTTACACAGATAGCAATATATGCAGGCATACTTCAGTCTGGAACTGAACTCACAATCTCTCCAAAGTATGCCTGTGTGTATGTGTATAAGTGTGTATATATATATATATATGCACATATATCACTATAAATATACATTCATGTAAAACTATAATATATATAAACATACATGTAAATACATATTTATTCCTCCTTAGTATAGTAGTGAGTAAAATGAATAATTACATACATACATATTTATAATTACAAAGCATACACACATTTATAACGCAGTATATCCAATAAGTAGAGGAGAGATTCATATCCTATAGGTCAATATAAGGCATCATGTATGTTAAAATAAACAATGGAGGAATGAAGGAAAACAAAATTTTAACAATCAATATAAATTTAAGGTGTTTAATTTGAGATGTGACCAGTACTATGTAATATTTTTATGAAGCTTATATTAAAATACGTTAAGAAAATGCTTCTTATTCCCCACATATTTGCTGGGGCGAGAGAGAGAATGTTTATACTCTCTAAAATTCATGTGTTTATATCCTAACCTCAAAGAAATAAGGAATGGGGCTCTGGGAGGTGATTAGGTCATGAAGGCAGAGCCTTCAATAATGGGGTTAGTGGCCTTTTAGAAGAGACCCCAGAGAGATCCTTGTCCTTTCCACCATGTGAGGACATGGCAAGAAGGCACTGTCTGCGAGCTAGAAAGCTGGCCCTCACCAGACACCAAATCTGCCAGTGCCTTGATCTTAGACTTCTCCCTCCCCAGAATTGTGAAAAATAAATCTCTGTTGCTTATAAGCTACCCAGTTTAAGGTACTTTGTTGTGGCAGCCTGAATGGACTAAGGCAATATTCTACTTGTCACAACTCAGTGTTCTACATTGTACTCTAAAATTCTTATAAATGCAATCACCAATTGACAACAAGCTTCATAATTTGTTAAGTCCAAAAAGCTAAGTGTCATCAGGTCTCTTTTCTTTAAACACAGTACAACTACGAGGGAACATTTGGAAATTAGTAAATATTGCTCAGAAACAATGATGTCAAAATCCATGGCATATGAGAACATCACTTGTAGACTCTCAAAGGGACATTACACATCACACAGGAAATGAACTCCCTGACACAGGAGTGAGTCTGACAGAGGTCATATTCAGTTTATGCATTTGTCTTAAGAAATGATTGTTATGATATTAACCTCTGTTTGTGAATAAAATAGTAATGGAATTGGTTTTATATTGCTGCCACAACACATCATGAGAAATTTAGCAACTTAGAACAACACAAATTTATTGTTACATAGATTTTTCAGGTCAGAGATCCAGGTGGGCTCAGTGAGTATTGCAAGGTTAAAATCAATGTGTCAGCAGGGCTATGTTTAGTGGATGAAATCTTTCAGGTAGTTAGACAATTCAGTTTTTTACAATTATGGGGCTTATGTCCCCATCCCATTTTCATTTATTACCGTTGACCAAGGGTTACATTTAGCTCTTAGAGGCGGATAGCATTTTTTGATTCCTGGCTCTCTACAATGCCATCAATGACAGTAGAATCCTTCTCATGATTCAAATCTATCTGATATTTTTGCACACTGCCGTTTCCTCTGCCTTATTTCCTGTACCTATGTCTTACAGAAAGAGGCAGCATCTCTATAACTCCACTTCTTTTTTTTAATTTGTTTAATTTCAGCATATTATAGGTGTACAAGTGTTTAGGTTATGTATATTGCCTTTGCTCCACCCAAGTCAGAGTTTCAAGCCTGTCCATCCCCCAGACGGTGCACACCACACCCATTAGGTGTGTACATACCCATTCCCTCATCCCCCCTCCCATCTGCCTGACACCCAATGAATGTTACTATTATTATGTGCACTTAAGTGTTGATCAGTTAAAACCAATTTGATGGTGATACATGTGGTGTCTGTTTTTCCATTCTTGTGATACTTCACTTAGTAGAATTGGCTCCAGCTCTATCCGGGATAATACAAGAGGTGCTATATAGCACCGAGAAAACAAAGCAACAAAGTTCAACTTAACAGGATGAACAGAAATCTAAATCTACTTCTTCATTTCTCATCTTTAAAGGTTCACGTGATTGCTTTGGGTATACCTGAATTATCCAGGTTAACATCCTTATCTTAAAATTTGCTAACTAGCAATCTTATTTCCATCTGCAAAATCCCAACACAACAGTACTTAAGATTAGTATCTCATTCAGTAACTGGTGGATGAAATCTTGAAATAATATTTGCAGAATTCTGCCTACCACGGTAACCAAAAAAAGTCATCCAGCTCAATTTTTTTTTTTTGCTAATAAATCAATTAGTATTTTTGGTCACAATTAACTTATAAGTGATATTTGAACTATGCTATAATAAATTTTAATATAAGCATAGTTAAAATAGCTCTGAAAATATTTAAATCACTAAGTAGTTATTTAATTTTTAATCACTGGTTGAAAAAGTATGACCACCTTTAATTAACGTTATAAATGCTTATATGTCTACTCTTATTCTTCAATTCTAGGGCTTTTAAAATTGATATTTAACATGAGAAACACCTCAAATTAAATATTTTGTTCTAAAGAGCTTGACATGTTAATTTGAAAAGGTACTCAAGAATTGCATTTAGCAATGCCATTTCCTTTCTTAAATCCTAAATAGGTAATTGACCTTATATATACTTAATATTAATATAATCAAAATAGCTACTTAAATCATCTTCAGTGCTTAAGTACACTCTTGACAGCTAGTGTTGATTTGGATGCATAGGAATATATCACCCTTGGAGAGTTCAGATTATCATTTCACCAGAATATACAAAAATGCTAAAACACACACACACACACACACACACACACACACACACACACGGTAGGACCAAGTGTTTTTTGCTTAAAGTATCATATGTCCTCTTTATTATCTCTAGCATGGATGGGAACACTAGCCCTCTGTGTTGAATTCCTAAATTTTGTCAATATAAGGCAGAAATCCCTAGTAAACTGAAGTCTCCACCTTATTCCATATGCAGAGATCAGTCATTATGTTAATTTGAGGGGAGGCATTATAATCCCCATTCCCACCTTGGGAAAGGCCAAGCATAGTCTTTAATTATCATACTTTAGGACTAGCCTGGTTCTTTTTTTTTTTTTTTTTGAAAGAATGGTTAGAAGACAAAATGTAATTCTTTTCTTCCAAGGCTATTATTAGTCGCACTAGTACACTCTAATGTGGTATCATTTTAAAAATTGCATTTCCCCATGTTCAGTGAGTACTGAATCCCAGCAAACTGAGCTAAATTCATCAGCACTGTTAATCCACTAAAATCCTCTAAGATAGGCAGGGACACAGTTCTGAATACTTTACTTGCATTTTTGGTGGAAATATATTCTCAAGCTATAGATCTAATTTATAAAGATTTAAATGGATGCCTCCTTTTAAATTAAGACCACTGGAAAGCATGTGATTCTTTGACATAATCACTTTGTAAGCTTGAAACTTTGCCCTTGCCTCAAATTACTCTTGCAGCTTCATCTCTTGCTTCTCTCATCCATTAAACAAATGCACATTGGGTGTAGGGTACAAAGTGCTGTGCTAGGCAATGAGGAGAAAAAGAAGGAAAACACAGCCCCTGTTTGCAGAGTGCACGGTCTGTGGAGGAGCAAGGCGAGATGGCCATGCAGTGTTGTGAGGACTGTGTTAGAGACAGCCACACAATCACATACACCCAGTATTTCAGGAGCACATAAAAGAGGCTGAAGTGTCCCAGCAGCTCCCATGACCAACATACTGCACGTGCTTGCCTCTGCACCTCTCCTCACATAGCATCTTATCCTATAACGTGGTTTTCATTATTGTATAACTGCAGAAATCCTTTTTTTTATTTTTTAAAGTACAGTTAAAAGACAAAGTTATTCACAATTCCTCCTCCCACCCAAATGCATACATGAGCATACCTCCCCAAATTAGACTAAATTTCCACATCTTCTGTACCTATAGTATATAGTTTATAACTCCAAAAACTTAGCTTCTATACAGGCGAAATAAAAATATAATACCTACTTTGCTAGGTATTTATGGTAATTAAATATGACTATATATGTGTGGGAAAAACACCAAGTAAACTATACTGAGCTATTTAAATGCCTGGCCTTTTTTTGTTAGATATTTTAGCACACGCTTTATAAATCACTCTTCTTCTCTTGATTGAAGTAGTTAAAGGACTGGGACTATTTCAGGCCCCCGTTTGTTTTATCACATAACATTTGTAAACTTTACTTTTTCATTCCTCTTATACCTCATTACCTGTGGTACGTTGTCTCTACAGACACTTAGATATTGATTGTACACATTTCTATTTAGAAACTTAAATGAAACACAAATCACCCTGTTAGATGTATTTACCATTTTTTCTATCTTTACCATGTTATTTCCTGGAGAATTATTCTAAATTTAATTTATTTAATGTTTTATGATTGATTTTGCTGGTGGTTGTCTTAAATATATTTTCATGTTCACAAAGGCATATATCTAATTTTTATATGTAGAGCAGCTCTATTTCATAAATAAAGCAACAATTTCATAACCTTACAATCCCTTAAAACTCTATGGCAATTGACCTAGATGATATCTCCTTGAAAATTTGTAGTCTCTGGCTTTTATAAAACCAAAAAGTTCTCAGTTCTCCTCAAATGTAATTAACATAACAAATAACTTTATGGCTTACAATATTAGTTATAATTTCTTTGCCATTGTCATTTTTGCAAGGTTTCCTCTATCTTTATTCTCACTTTTTATGTTGGGTCATTTCTCTACCATTTTTTATACTTCATATTTCTTATTTCATTGAAAAACTTACTCTCATTTCCAAAATGTATGCATATGAATAAACAAATTATTCAAACATATCAGTGTAATAAATGCAAAAATAAGATGAGAGGAAGGGCTCTTCCTTAAATTAAATGTTAGTTAATAAGTGTAGAAGAAATAATGTAACTAAAAAAATAGATAAATGTTAAAACCACTAGATGAATGTTTGAAGAGGGCTAAGATATTTTAGCACTTCAAAATATTTCACCACTTATTACTTTTAAATTTTAGAGTAGAAAATGTTAACTTTACAGTAGAGAAACCTGGAAGACATCATCTTAAGTGATCAAAGTTAATATCACCAACGATGGGAAAAGCTGGCATCTGGTGTCTCTTAATGCAATCCAGTGAGACCACATCACCAATTATGTGGTGTTCATGATGAAAATACAATATCTGAATCTAACCAGGTGGAAAAATAAAAATAAAAAAAACCAAGCAGGAGAATTTTACAAAACAACTGTTCAATTTTTTTCAAAGCAATTTTTTTAGAGCAGTAAAAGTGAGAGGGAGGAAAATGCAGAGATATACACCAGAGTGGTATATTTGTTGCAATTGATGAACCTATACTGATACATTATTACCAACAAAAGCCCATAGTTTACATTAGAGTTCACTATTAGTTTTGAATATTCTATGGATTCGGACAAAAATACAATGACATGTATCCATCATTATGGTATCATACTTAGTATTTTCACTGCCTGGAAAAAATCTTTGCTCCACCTATTCATTCCTGCCTATTACTTAACCCCTGACAACCACTGATGCTTTTACTAGTTTTGCCTTTTCCAGAATGTCATGCAGTTGAAATCATGTAGCATGTAGCCTTTTGAGATTGTCTTCTTTTACTTAGTAATATGTATTTAAGTTTCCTCTTTTCATAGCTTGATAGCTTATTTCTTTTTAGTCTGGGTATACCTTAGTTTATTTATCCAGTCACCTACTGAAGGGTATCTTGGCTGCCTCCAAGTTTTGGCAATTATGAATAAAGCTGCTATAAACATCTGTGCGTAATTTTTTGTGTGAACATAAGTTTTCAACTCCTTTGGGTAAATACCAAGTAGCGCAATTGTTGGATCATATGTTAAGAGTTATGTTTAGTTTTGTAAGAAACCACTAAGGTGTCTTCCAAAGTAGCTATGCTATTTTTCATTCCCAGCAACAATGAATGAGAGATCCTGTTTCTCCATATCCTTGCCAGCATTTCATGTGGTTAGTGTTCTGCATTGTGGACATACATTCTAATAGGTATATAGTGGTATTTCATTTTTTTTTTTAATCTCCCTGATGATGTTGAACATATTTTCACATGCTTATTTTCCATCTGCATATTTTCTTTGGTTAGGTGTCTGTTAAGGTCCTTGGCCCATGTTTTTAATCAGGTTTTTGGTTTTCTTTTTGTTCAGTTTTAAGAGTTATTTGTATAATTTGGATAACAGTTGTTTATCAGATATGTCTTTTGCAAATATTTTTTCCTAGTCTGTGGCTTTTCTTTTCATTTTCTTGATGTCATTTCCCTTTCAAAACACCAATACATAATAGTCCCGGAATAAAAGAAATTAAAAACACAGGATAACTAAATGAAATGCATTGTCTTGTATCAGGAAAATTAAAATTGCTGCCAAATGTATTATTGAAAACAATAATAATATATTGATATTAAACACCTTGTATTCTTCTCTATACCATGGTTATGGAAGAGAATGTTCTTCTTCTAAAGAAATATACACTGAAGAAGTAACATGTAATGATGTCAACAATTTAGCTCCAAATGATACTCATAATGTGTTTGTGTGTATGTGTGTGTATTCACTGAGAAACATAAGCAAATGTTCCCAATATTAACATGTTCTGAATCTAAGAGAAGGGTATAGAGATGTTTACTGTTCAACTCTTGAAACTTTTGTTTAAGTTTGAAATTTTTCAAAAATATGTGACAAATAAGAAAACAGTGCTGAAAATGATAGATAAGAATTCTGTTCTCATAGAACTTACATATTGAACAAAAAATAGACATATGTATAAGAGCTTAACTACAGATTATGGTAAGTGTCATGAAAGAAATAAATTATGCAATGCGGGAGAAGCCCTCTTCAGAAAGTATAATCCGGAATTCTCTCTTTAGAGGCTCTATGTGCGTTGAGATAGAGTGCCCATAACCTGGGCCTGTAAAGGACTTATAAAAGCTCAAGGTGTGCAGAGGTTGTGGCAAATGCAAAGTTCCCGAGGCTGAAAAAGTTAAAGTAACAAAGAGGGATCCAATGCAGCTGGACTTCTGAGAACAGGGTACAGATAGCAAAGGTATCCCTGGAGACAGAGCTAAAGGGAAGCGTTACCTAGGCCACAACAGTTTGAATTTTCTTCTGATTTATCTCTAAGCCACTAGAAAATTAAAAATAATAAAGAAGTTACAACATCTGGTTTATATTTTTAAAAAATGACTCTGCTTAAGAAATTGGGTGAATTTTGTAATTTCAATGACAGTCTTGGGAGAAATGTGGTGGTAATGGAATCAGCAAGCACCCAAGCAAAAGTACTTGCAAACAGGTGTTGGAGATGTAATAAGAATCCCAGGTGCAACGAGAAAAGGCACACATAGAGAACTTTCAGGGAAGAGCTGAATATGGAGCTATATATGTATATATATCCATATGTATATATGCATACATATGTCAGTATTTATAAAATATAATATAATTTATGTATGATATATACACATATTGTTATGTGCATATATGCACATATATTAACCATAAATAAAATATGACAATCGTTTTTTATTTCTTTGTAGATTTAGTAATTTTAAATTACTCATAATTAGTAATTTACATGATTATGAATCTATCTTGGCAACAGCAAGGAGCTTTCTTCCAGGTATAAATTAAAGCTAGACAGAGACAAGGAAATATATAACAACATGAAGGTAAGATGAAAAAGTCAAGAAAAGCGAAAATCTAGAGCAAAGGATATCTAAAAGAAATATATCTCTGGAACCATTCCGAATCCTTAGATGGTTAGTAATGAGTTAAAACACTTAGTAGGAAGTAATTATTATAGATGAACAATCAGTAATAAGTTAAATAAGTTTTCATTGTTTTGATTATTTTTTCTATTTATGAAATGTAAATTTGCACCATTTTTATTTGTTCATTAAAGTATTTGAGTTTATGATGCTACAGAAACTGAGGATATTCAGACCACATACCGAAGATGATGCTGTACCAGTTGAAAAAGAATATTATTACCAACAGGCTCCCCTGCCTTCGCTCAGGAGGAGGGAAAAAGAGGGAGAAACAAATGGAGGGGAATTACAAAGACACTGTTTTGAGCCTTTGTCTCTCAAAGTATACTTTTCAAATCAGAATGCAGAGAAATTAATCACAAAATCTGTAACGGTTTTTCAGGATTTCCTTGTTTTTGATAAATATAACCATTTTGAGGAATACCAGCCAAGAATTTTATATATTGTACCTCCATTGGAATTTGTTCAATGTGTTTGTCCTTATTAGTGTCATCAATTTTGGAAGAAAGAACAAAGGAGAAAATTGCCATGTTTATCATATCAAATCAAGTGTGTCATTGCTAATGTTAATCGAGATCACCTTACTTGAGTTAATGTTTGTCAAGTTTCTCCCCTGTAAAGCTTCTCTTCTCCCACTCCCATTTTCCACAGTGCTCAGCTCACACTTAAGGAGTGGAGAGTTATGTTCTACCTCCTGAAAGCAATGTGTCCTTAGAAGTTCTTTAGAAATCTTCTGCATAGGAGATTTATCTATTCCACAGCATTTGTTTGTATCAGTATTTTCTCATGGATATTAATTTTATATTTTGGGTTATAATCCGATGCTACCTTATTTATCTTGTTGCTCAGATTTTCCCAATGCTGGCCATTGGGAGCATTTTTAATTGGCTCCTTTGTCCCTTTGGCATAGTCCTTCTTTTATTGTTGTTATTGTTTGGTTGTTCTGAACATTCCCTTCTGAATGGCAAGATGTTCCAGGTTCATCTTGCAAACTTACTGCACCAGTCCTACAGTCAACCATTTCTCCAAAAAGCCCTTGTTCCTTTTACTGGAGAATGATATTAGAAACCAAGATCAGGGTACTATGTGTGCTCATTGCTGCTGGAGCATCATTGTTTCTGAGTTCTCTCAGCTGACAAACAAGGAAATAGACATATGTATTAATCTGATTATATTCTCAAATATGGAAATATAGTTATATGTGATAATATTTATCTATATTGAGCTAAACGTGACATCATAGTGGTGTCTCCAACTTGAATCAGTTTCCACCTGGGACATTCTCACCTTTTTTCTTTGATTACCTATAATCTCCCACTTCCAAGATTTACAACCTCCCCATCAATCTTGATTTATTTAATGCTCAATTTCAGTATATATGCATAGGACATAAGAATTGTTAACCTCTATGCCCATGCAAAATAAATGTACTAACTACAGTACAGTTCTTATGTATAGTCTCTTCTGTGTTTAGTCTTGTGGAGATCATTAATTTCAAAAGTTACTTGGGAAAATATTTTTTTCTCTCACTCGTTTTAGGAGTTTATTTTATACAATTATAATACAGTAAATTATTTAGTCACATTCTGGTATCTCTCAACCTTCTAAATAATTTTTAAGTTAAATATGTGTGGCCTCAAGGCACATGTGGCCCTCCAGATTCCCAAGTGTACCCCCTCAACTGAATTCAAACTTCACAGAACAAATACCTTCATTAAAGGATTTGTTCTATAAAATTTGGTTTGAGTCAAAAGGCCACACTCAAGGATCAAGAAGGTCACATTTGGCCCAAAGGCCTCAGATTCCCCATCCTGGGGTTTATCTTCTCCAGAATGCTATATAATTGAAATCATACAGTATGTAGCTTTTCCAGACTACTTTATTTCACTTATTTAATATGAATTTATAATTTGTTCATGTTTTTTCATTGCTTTATAGCCCATTTCTCTTTACTTCTGAATAACATTTCATTATGTATCACAGATGTTTTATCCATTCACCTTTGGATAAAATCTTGGTTGATTCTAGCTCTTGGCAATTATGAAAAAAGCTGCTGTAAACATTCACATGCAGATGGAGATAAATTTTCAAATCAAGTATGTATATACCTAAAAGCATAATCACTGAATTGTATGGTAAGATTAAGTTTAGCTTTGTAAGAATGTGGCAAACTGTCTTCCAAAGTGGCTGTGCTATTTGAAATGAATGAGTTTCTCTTGCTTTTCATAACCAACATCTGGTATTGTAGGGTTTTTATTTTAATTTTTAGCATTCTAATAATTGTATAGCTGTATCTTATTGTTGTTTTAACCTTGTTTTAAAAAAAATAATATCTTATTAGGACACAGCCATACCATACTATTATATATGGCTGCTTTCATGCTGTAATGGCAAAATTGAGTTGCTGTCACAGAGATGAATATGATTCACAAAGACGAATATATTTACTATCTGGCTCTTTAAAGAAAAAATTTACCAAATCTTGTATAAAATTCAAAAAAAAAATAATGCCTTGAAATTTAATTAATAAATTGCTAAAAATATTCATTTAAATTATATATTCTAATAATTTAAAATTAAAATTATAAAATTAAAATTGTTGGATAATATTTTAAACATCTATAATGGATTACTCAGAAATTTCATGGAGAATATTCTGCAGATAAAATAAAATCTTGCCTTAATATATAAGTTTATTTGGAAAATTCAAAAGTAAATGAATGTAAAGATTAGGGAGGAATGTAGCACGAAGTAGTTGAAATAAAAATAGAAAATGAAAGACTTAATGTTTTGATGACATGTGACAGAAGTTTTATATAATAACTCCATTTATTTTTAAAAATAACCCCAATTGTAGTTAGTATTATTCTATACTAATACAAAAAAGTATGGATCATTAATTTGACCAAATACATAGAAATAATACATGGATTTAAACACATTTCTAAATAATCACAAAATTCTCTCTTTGTATTTTCAATGGTGCTCAGCTCAAAATACCAGAGTAGGAAATGAAAATTTAGTATCTAAATTCTTCTTAATAATTAGCTGGTTCTTCTCTTAATGGCCATTAAAAATAATACCAGCCTATCGAAGTGACTGTTTATTTTATCAAAAATTTTTGATGAGGCCGGGCGTGGTGGTTCACCCCTGTAATCCTAGCTCTCTGGAAGGCTGAGGTAGGCGGATTGCTCAAGGTCAGGAGTTTGAAACCATCCTGAGCAAGAGCGAGACCCCGTCTCTACTATAAATAGAAAGAAATTAATTGGCCAACTAATATATATAGAAAAAAATTAGCTGAGCATGGTGGCACATGCCTGTAGTCCCAGCTACTCGGGAGGCTGAGGCAGTAGGATTGCTTGAGCCCAGGAGTTTGACGTTGCTGTGAGCTAGGCTGACGCCACAGCACTCACTATAGCCTGGACAACAAAGTGAGACTCTATCTCAAAAAAAAATTTTTTTTTTTTTTTGATGAGCATGAAGAATGTTATACTGCTGTAGACTTTATTTGTCAAAACTGTAACATGAAAGTTTTGACATTATGATCCTATAGGGACCCTATTATCTGATATATCTGATACATTTGCTAACAACCGATTGAAGTAAAGTAAGTCAAAGTGTTGCAATCATAAACAGAGGATTAAAATGATCATTTTAAAAAAGCAAAGACGTACTTCTGTACAAATTTAAGTGATACTTACTGGCTATGGACCTCTAGAGTTGTGGTCCCCAGCAACAGGGCCATGGACCAGTAGAAATAGTCGTACTGGCTCTAGAGGTCAGTCCATGGCCTGTTAGGAAGTGGGCCACACGGCAGGAGGTGAGCAGTAGGTGAGTGAGTGAAGCTTCATCTGCATTTACAGCCACTCCCCATTGCTCGCATCACCACCTGAGCTCCGCCTCCTGTCGGATCAGCTGCAGCATTAGATTCTCATAGGAGCACAAACCCTATTGTAAACTGCACATGTGAGGGATCTACTTTGCACGCTCCTTTTAAGAATTTAATGCTTGATGATCTTAGATGGAGCTGAAGAGGTGATGCTAGTGCTGGAGAGCTGCTACAAATACAGACTATCATTAGCAGAAAGGTTTGACTGCGCAATAAATGTAATGCTCTTGAATCATCCCCAAATCATCACACCCCCACTGTTGGCCCCTCCCGGTCAGTGGCCATGAAACTGCTGCTCTAGAGCATACAGAAATAAGCCCATTTTCTAGTACTTGAGAACTGTGAGATTTAAATTAAGTAAAGACTGAAGACAGAATGGATTTAAATATCATCATTGAAAATAGCTCTTTATTTTTTACATAGTAACTATGTCCACCAATGGCCATGAAGATTTAGAGTACCACATATATTTAATTGCTTCTATTGTCACACTTGCCAGTTAAGAAGCATATTAAAATTGGGTACAATAAATTAGAAATATGGACAGCAAAAAATCTCTCTTAACAGAGGATAGGCTTAACTAAGCCTACCACCAACATACCATCTGTTCTGTGTCTCTTCTTAGAACAAGACACAATAGACTAAAGCATATGGACTGTAGGTTGTGAACAAGAAAGATTTTTTAGCATGTTAACATTCTTTTTTGGATTTCTGTTTTGTTTTGCTTTAGATTGTTGTGTTTTGTTTTGTTTTTCAACAGTGTATGTTTTTATTCATCTGGGAGTAATTTAAATATCATCTTGATTGAAGGATAAATGGAACTTCATGCCTTTTAAAAGATATTTTGTTTCCCTAATTTGATATTGAGTGATAAACAATATAAGTGGCTAAAAATGTCAAGGACATTTCATCTGCCCCCAACTCTGCAGAATTGAGTTTAATGTGTTGCCAACCACTGCTATTGAAACTAATTTTATCCTCATTGTATTGTATCCCTTTATCTATTCCACTTGATTACTGAGAGTTCATAGGTCCCAGTGCACAGTTCTCTTATATGGACATACTGCATGATATTGCATGCAATAAAATAGTAATGATGAAGATATTTAATGTTCATCCTGTATTTACTATGTTACACATTGCTCTAAATCTCTTAGCATTATTAATTTTCATAAAAACATATATGCTAAACATTAATATGAGACTCATTTTATAAATGATGAATATGAAGAACAATAAACAGCAGCTCTTTGGGTGTGATAACTTAAAGATACCTTAAAGTACTGAGAAAAACTTATAAATCTCATGTCATAGTAGTCTAAAATAAAAATGGAATGTTAGACCAATTTGAATAATGAAAACTTGAACCTCAATATCAAGAAATACATAAGTTATTAAGTTGTATTATCATTTGTTAAATAGTATTCCAATTTTAAAGAAGGAATGCTATTATGCTTGACTTGATATTTAAATATTGCACCCGCTTTCTATCCCTGATTGAGATACACATTTGTATCTAAATGAAGCAACTTTTACAGATCTGTATAAAAAGAAAGACTAGGAGTCATCACTGCAGTGTTTTAGTCTGTCCAGTCAAGAAAAATCAGCATTTTGATTACTGAATTGTTCCCTTCTCATCACTTTTTACCATCATCAGACACAAATGACTGCTTCTAAAGTGTTCTTGTCAGTGTTTCCTATCATTTCTGATGTAAATCTAGTCATGACACTTCCTTGTTACAAGTTTTTATGCCTGCTTATCTGAACAGCTTTCACAAAGTTGGTTCCACCTATCAGTCAAATAAGACAAGAGAAAGACAAATTCCTGGAAAACCAGGACAGAAGTAGAGAAAGAATGAAAAAGAGAGAAAAAAAACACATGCAACATTCAAATTCAAGGGATGTGGACAGCTTTCTTGTTTGGAACATCAATTTCTGTCTGTCAGATTTAAAATGGTGCTGCTACTTAAAACATCAAGATGCAGGAGGACAGACAGATATTGGATGAAAAGGGGGATAGTGTTAAAGGTTATGAAAATTTATATCACTATTAAAGAGTTTGAAACCAAAACACTAAAAAAGAAGAAAAAAGAAACAGCGCCTCTAGCCCCAGACTGACTGGACTTGGAGTTCAAGTTTTACACTTTTTATTTGTGATAAGATACAGTTGTTTAATGTATATATGTCCCTTGGTTGCAGCCTCTGAAAAATGAGAATGGTAATCATACATGCCTGTTAAAATTTGCCATGCAGATTTAATCAGTTACCACAGCAAAATACTGAAAATATATATTTTTTAATTTAGTAAGGGCTCAATAAATACCACTTATTAGGAACATTATTGTATTTTTAAATTCAGTTCAATAATATTTTTGGTAGTAATGACATTGAGTTATGAGAAGTGCTAAGAACTCAATAATGAGGTGAAGTGTTTAAGTAAAAAAAAATCTAGCATCTAAATTCAAAATTTTTAATCTTATAAAACTTAGAATATTTGCTATAAATGTTACTTGGATTTTGAGTTAGCTTGAATTAAGGATTTCACTTAGGCTAGAATTTACACCAATCACAACTGAAATTTTAAAATTGAATTTTGAAAAAAAAATGTGTAGTGATACTACCACTAATTCGGATGACTGAAAGATTCACAGAAAAAGAGAATTTAAAAAAATGTTATTTATGCTTTAGGAACTGAAAAAAAGTTTTACTCTTAAAAGAATTTAAGTGTGAAGCCAATCTGTTAGAATGATTTAAAATAACTAAAGATATTTTGGTGATACAAAATACCTCTTCTTGTAGCTACAACACTTTTTTATATTCTTGCATATTCTATTTATTTTGGTTTGTAGAATGAAAGCCTGCATGAACATAATATTAAAGTGATAATAAGTAAATGGTTACCAGGATTGCTATGCCAGTAAATGTCATTAATATAGAGGGTAAGAGAGTGCCTTTGTAATGAATTACAGGAGAAGAACTTGGAGATTTCTGAATGTTCTTTTACTGATTACAAAAAAATGAGATGTTAATATAATTTAAAAATCTAAATTAAAAGACAATAAGAAAAAATGAGATCACTCTCCAATATCAGAAAGAAAGTTAATGTCCTTAGTATGCAATTTAACATCATGCCTTATGAATAGTTACCTTCAAATAAATATATTTCTATCAACAATAATGTATCATTAAAAAATTATCTTATCTAAGGTATAGAAAGAGAATATTAAATTCTGTGAGACTCAGAGAAAGCCAGTAAGCTCATGCTTTTCTTATGAGAGGAGAAATTGAAATAGCCCTTCTCTAAATTGATTTGGCAAAATTCATTACAAATCTTAGCAATAATCATAATGTTGGATCAGATATTCTTTACTCATTAATACATATTAAAAGTAATTATAGACATGAATGAGGATTTATGCCATGTAATATATAGTACAATGTAATACATGGTAACAAAATTGAATGTTTTAAAAACTGAGAAAATTCTTTTCAAAATATGTTATTTTTTCTTGTTGAATATTAGGAAACTCAGAAAAGAATAAGAGAAAATGCAAACCAACAAAAACCTAGTTCTTCAGATATAAATATTTTGGTATTTCATTTCTTTTCTATCATATTTGAGGAGCATGTGTGCTCAGTTGTCATGATTTCCAACTCAAGGGTCAGATACAGCTAAGTTTTGCCATTTAATAGCTGTCACTCACTTATGGAATTAATTTAATTCTTGAAAGACTAATAAATATGAAGATTCTAATCGGACTCATATCAAAAGACTCTTGAGCATAAAATTAGATAATTCAAGGAAAACAGAATACATCTGATTTATGATCCTTTGTCAGACATTGGCATAACCACTTTAACATTAAGAAATGTTTTTCCTTTTTGCTGTTTAAAAGAGAAGAAACATCTAATCAAAATATGGCTTTCTCATGGCTGAAAGAGAATTGGGATTGATTTATTAAGAATGTAAAAGAAAAAAAGAGAGAGTTAATATCAGACATTTAAGATCCAAAATAGGACATGGCGTGAAGTTAATAAAAGGCAAAACATTGCCAAGAGAAAATATTTTTTCAATGTCTGGATTTCCTTTTATGAAATCAAAAAGCGGTCCTTAACACTTGTTGGTAGAATGCTATATAAAGAAAGAAATAATCAGGTAGGAAGAGAAAGGTAGTAATTCTTGTCTCTTCCAGTCTGGATCGTAGAAGAGGAGGTTGAAGGCAAATATCTTAGGCTCTGCTTCTAATATGGAACCCTGGGAAGAGGAGGCACCCCAACAAATGTGTGGCTAGCCAAATGCATACTGAACACCTAGGAATAAAACAGCAACGTGCCTCGTGGTCACTTGTTAAGTCTAAGAACCACCAGCCAGAGATAAGCACTGCCTAGAAATGAAGAGGTAGGCTCCAGAGGGGATTACATGACCCAAACACCCTGTCCCCTTCATTCCCACAAGTAGTAAAAGACATATAGTGTCCTCTTCCTCTATTCCTACATCCATCCACCATTTTAAGAGGGTAGTTAGTAGAAAACACGGAATCTGAAAGAACAAGCATTTTATTTGCAAACTATCCAAGTTTGAGGACAGTAGAAAATACAGACTCCTGCCAGGCGCGGGGGCTCACGCCTATAATCCTAGCACTCTGGGAGGCTGAGGCGGGAGGATGGCTCAAGGTCAGGAGTTCAAAACCAGCCTGAGCAAGAGCGAGACCCTGTCTCTACTAAAAAAACAGAAAGAAATTAATTGCACAACTAAAAATATATAGAAAAAATTAGCCGGGCATGGTGATGCATGCCCGTAGTCCCAGCTACTCAGGAAGGCTGAGTTTGAGGCAGAAGTATTGCTTGAGCCCAGGAGTTTGAGGTTGCTGTGAGCTAGGCTGACTCTAGGGCACTCTAGCCGGGGCAACAGAGTGAGAGTTTGTCTCAAAAAAAAAAAAAAAAAAAACAAAAAAACAAAAACAAAAAGAAAATAAAATAAAATACAGATTCCTATTCAACTACCCAGTTGACACAGTTTATCTGAGGAGGATGAGAAAAATATAGGATATTGAAAATGAATCTTTGAGTATATTACAATTAATTTGCAGTCATACCACAGGAGTTGTTACTATTATTGTTGTTTTTGGAATTTGTGTCTGCATAATATTTTTCCTTTTTGTTTGACTCTGTGTTTTGTGTAACTCCTCTGTGACTTTAAAACAGCAGTTCCCAACCAGGGATCGGTTTCATGGAAGGTAATTTTTCCACGGACTGGTGTGAGGGATGTTTTCGGGATGATTCAAGCACATTACATGTGTACTTTATTTCTATTATTATTATATTATATGATGAAATAATTACACAATTCATCATAATCCAGAATCAGTGGGAGCCCTGAGCTTGTTTTCCTGCAACTAATGCTGCTGATGATCTGACAGGAGGCGGAGCTCAAGAGATGATGCAAGTGATGGTCAGTGGCTGCAAATACAGATGAAGCTTTGCTGGCTCAGCCACTGCTCACCTCCTGTTGTGCGGCCTGGCTCCTATAAGGCCACTATCACTGGTCTGCAGGCCCAGGGGTTGAAAAAACCTTCTGTTAGGCATCTCAATCAGTTTATACAGCATTCAATAATTATTGAACTTTTATATTGTTTTTAATTATGGTTTTCTGTTAGTAATAATACTTCAGTTGATTTCTTTATACTTTATGGATTAGTTTATTTTCTTAGTAGACAGACGAAAAATAACTCAAGTTATAAACTATGAATGTTTTTAAATGCTTGAAGTACATCAAGTTGTTTTTTATGTTTATTTCAGAATGCTGTAATTTGCATTCTGTTTATATTGTTGCAAGCCAACAAATAAGTTTGATAAAAGGAAGGTCATCAGAAATACTCAGAACCTATAACACAGCCCTGTTAAACAAGCAATTGTAAAAGTCATTCACATGAAAGTCTCCTGAATAATGAATATTATATTATGGATATTAGGGATTATAGAGATGAAAATGAGTAAGGAGTCACTACAAAAAAATTCTCATTTAATTTCACCAACTTCTTCATGGCTAAGGTTGTTATATTAGTATTAAACACAAACAAAAGACTGAATTTGTCTTGTCTCTTGCTGTGTATTCTAAGCATCTCTCTTCATTTTTTCGCACCTAGATCCTCCTGTGGAGAAATCTCAGTATTGGACTCTAAATTGTCACATGTTTTCAGATTAAAATTCTGAATTCATAGAAAAGCATCCAAAATAGAAATGAATACTTTATTCTTATTTTCAAAGGACAACTCCACCTGTATTTAACATGTTTCAAAATCTGGTCCCACAAGATTTTTTTTCTAATCTAATTCTTTCTATTATTTGACAAATAATACTTGTATATATTTATAAGGTATGATGTGATATTTTGATATATGTCATAACATGTAATGATTATATCAAGCTAATTAACATATTTGTCACCTCATACTTTTTGCAGAGAGAACAGTTGAAATCTATTATTTTAGTAATTTTGAAATATACAATACACTATTAGCTATTGCCATCTTGCTGTGCAATAGATCTTGAATTCTTAGAACTACCTAACTCATACTACTTTGGCCCAGAGTCATCATCTGTACCTAGTGGTTATAATTCATTTGTTATGCAAACTGTGTTCCCTGATCATCCCAGGAATAAGGACCACTTAATTCCATATTTTCCATAAATTATTCAGTTAATATAATTAAGAACTATTTTCTCTTAAAATATATCTTATCAGCTAAATTAAACAAACATTTAAATTATCATTTTAAAATCTCAACAGAAATGCCAAATTATTGAATACTGAGGCCCTACTTGCTTCTCTCTTTTATTCTTTCTATCCATTCTCACATATGATTTTGAAATTTTTCAGAATATATCGATTTGAAGAGTACCTTTTAAGATAATGTCTTACTTGTAATATGTTGCACTTCCCCTGTGGTTTAAGAAGTGCAAATTAGTACATGCAAGAAACTAAATTTTCTGAAACATGAGTGAATTTATTTCTAATTGTCTTATACATCATATACTATAGCTGTTTCTCTCTACAATTAATATATGTCTTATAAAAGTTTAAAAGCTATTTAAAGTAATTATTAATCTTGTGGTTTTATTTTACTCAAGCTACTTATTTTGTGATAGAGTTCAATAACTATTGACTTGACAAAGTACAAAGAGAGGCATTTTTCCTAGAGAATTTTTTCTAATACAAATAATGTACCAAAAATATAGATGCTTTATTTCTGAATTATTAGTTAATAACAGAATACAAGACGGTGGCTTTTAGTTTTGATGAGGAATGAATTAAATAGGAACTAACTGATGAGCACAGAGGGAAGTAAAACTTGGTAGAAATCAAGTAGGGGGTAAGGGGAGAGGAAGGGGATGGGTGAAAACCTACCTAATGGGTACAGTGAACACTATCTAGCTGATGGGCAAACTTAGAACCCTGACTCAAGCATAACAAAAGCAATCCATGTAACCAAAACCATTTGCAACCCCATAATATTTTGAGATAAAAAAAAAGCATTGATGTAAATGGGTATAAACTCACATTCCTCAGAGTGAAGCCATTTCCTCCATGATTTTATATCATGGATTCTTTCTATTGGATCCTTTTCCTGTGGTAGGGAAGGATTTTGGCATGAAGGAACAGACCTCCTAATGAACATATTCTGTGAATCAAACAGGTCAAAGAAATGTTATTATAAAGACAAAAGATGATTTCAAAGAATTCAGTGATTTTAGATGGCCATGTAATTCCTAAGGTGAAAAGAGGAGTGTAAAAAGAGATTTTTTTTTAAGATTGTGTGTTCAGAGTCTGGCACCTGCAAGATAACCCCACTCTTATGCTGTCAAAATCCCCAATCCTTCTTAGCATCTATATAATATTCTGCCAAAAGCGTGTCTCCTTTTATATTCCATAATAAATTTTTGAGGAATCTCAAGAAGAAGAGGGAGTGAAATAGGAGAAAATTATTCAGCTATATTTAATTTTATATAAATTTAAAGTCTTATCAATAAGCATTTCTTAAATATAGCTATGTGTGAGACATTGTTCCAGTAGTTATCTGTATTCAAAAGATAAGTGAGACATGATTCCTGCATCCAAAGAATTGATAAGGTTATAAATGATATTGCTATATAATTTCAAGTCAGCCAGAATGGCTAAGAAGGAAGGAAAACTCCAACTGTGAGGATCTGAAGTTTTTATATATGAAATGAATTTTGAGATAGTCTTTAAAGGGTGAGGTGGAAATCAAAAGATCTGGAGATAGGTGAATTGGTTTAATAGCTGGGGAGAGACAAATTTACCAATGGTGTGGAGTAATGAAAACTTTAAATCATATCCAAGTAATTCTTTATGGCTGAATGGGATATTTATATGACTATAGGTTTATGTGACATGAAATTCTAAGATGTGTTATACAGTGAGAAGAAGAACATTCTTACTAATTGAAACTTATTGTTTCTCCTCTGATTTTGTAATTTCTGACTTTGAGGGTTTAGATCTACAATAGAGATATCCTCTCCTCTAAATTGGGTAGTTGGATTATCTTGGCATATTAAAGCAAATTATACTTTTCACAAATGTTCAACAAATATTGGAGCCAGAATGTTTTAAATCTGAGCTTAGAGTACACCATGATGATACTTGAATATTAATTGTACTAATGTACTTGAATATTAATTGTACTAATGTATAAGTGTAGATATCTCACATCAATTTGTAATCTTGTAAAATTTTACTTTTCACTTTCATAGTGTATGACAAAACAGTGAAATTCAGAATTCATCAGGCATTCTAATTCACTGAGAAAGAAAGAGCACATGCAGGGGAGATAAAAAAGAAAAAAGAGACAAATCAGAAACATTGATCATTCTGTACTGTTAAGGAGCAGCATGGGTGACATGTAATAGCAGAATTTTAAATTTACCTAACAAATATTGACTCCTTATAGTTGTAATATGAGTACAAACTTATTGATAATCAATATATCTTTTTAATAAATATTCTTACCAAATACCACTGGAAGCTTGTTTCCCAACATTTGAGTGTATTAATTATATTTCATTGAGTTCTAAAAAAAGTCTTTTAATTTAGAAAAATCTTAAATCCACTCTCTCTGAGCCTCACATTTCTTATTTGTAAATAGAGGTAAAAGTGTTTATTATATGTCCCATGGCAACAACTGACAATAAAGTATTGATAACATTTTTCCAGCACATAATAAGCACTCAGTAAATGGTTACGATTGTTAAGGTATAAACCTTTACAGTAAATTTTTTGCTTTGATTTTTAACTGATTTATTTGACAGGGGACAAAGGGAATCAACATTCCTTATGCATCACTGTAGATTAATTGTCATTCAGACACAAGAATCAACCTATCCCCTGGACAGCTCACAGACCTACTTTTGCTAACTTTCATTTCTTGGTCCTACAGAACATATCCAGATGATTAAGAAAAGTTTGCCTTACTCTGAAGCCAATAACAAATGTATCTTTCTCTGCAAACCATGCACTTCCTAAGCATTGGTCATAAATATTTACTTGGAATCTACCAAAGTAGTAACTTTCATAGGTCCAAGTCTTTATTTACTCTGTTCCTTCAGGCTAAAATACCACAATCATCACCTCCCATTCTCCATCTCACAAAGTCCTTCCAGACCCAGAACAAATACTACTTTCTTCAAAAATGTTTCCTGTGTATCCACATCTGAAGTGCACACATATCAAATGAGTCAAAATCTTATGATAATTTTAGGATACAGACAAAGTAGAAATAAAATGTTTTTGTTTGGTAATGAGAGAAACAATAAATCAAAAGTCAATTGGCACATGTGTCCAAAATAGTGGTTCTCAACCAGAGACAATTTTTCTTCCCAGAGGACAGTTGGCAATGTCTGAAGACATTTTGATTGTCACCCTGGCTGAGGTGGAGAGAGGGTGATACTGGCAACTAGAGCAATTTATGGCTGTGATCCTAAAACTTAAATTTTTAAAAAAGTGATTTATTTTGGTGATAAACTAATGAAGCAGAGCACATTGATTATAACAATAACCACTTCTGCGTAGTACTGTGTGTCATGAATTTTATATATGCTATTTAATCTTCACAAGAACTCTGTGGGGTGGGCACCATTATCCACATGTCACAATATTCTGCTTGTTGTCATATTATACTTGCTTGTTTCATTTATTTTTGTTCCTTCATAAGGTGATAGGTACTTGTTTCAGGGGAAAAGATTTTTTACGGTTAAATCCATATGCTTTGCTGAATAGTTTGCTGATAATAATAGTAATAAAAATGATAGTGATGATGATAACAACTAAATTCGCTCTGTGTTTTTCCATGCTCAAAGTGCATTGAATTCTCTTTGCAATGTATTTATTTCTTATTCCAAGTGACTCAAATATATTAACTCTATTTAATTTTTTCATGGCATTATGGGAGAGATACTTTCAAATTAGAACAATAACACACACACATACACACACAAACCCATGTGTGCACACACACAGAAGTAAAGAAATATTACCCAAGTATCTCAGTTTCTACCTGGTGGGGCTTAGTAAGTAAGTAAGTAAGTAAGTAAGTAAGTAAGGGCTTAGTAAGTAAGTAAGTAAGGGCTTAGTAAGTAAGTAAGTAAGTAAGGGCTTAGTAAGCAGCCTGAGTCCAGAGCTTCTGATCTGTAGTAGATCAGATGTTCTACAAATGTTTATCAATATTGAGTAAATGAATCATTTAATCTCCTGTTTGGAAAAATTTCAAGAACAAATGTGTAGAACATGCAATGATGCAGACAGACCTGGGGACTATTGGCCAGCTGCCCAGAAAGGTCTCCTTTCTAAGCCTTGGCTTAATCCTTTAACCTCAGTCCAGAGTTCTTATCAGGATAAACAGGCTAAATATCAAATGGCTCCATTATCAGGGATAGTTACAGATTAACCAAGCTCTATATACTAAACCAGAAAACAATACAATTATTTTACAGTGAGAAATGAAATTGGAAAGAGGATCTAATCCACAATCTCTTTCTGAGGATATTGAATAGAAAACGCCAAATTTCATTTTTGCAGATTTCTTGGTGAGCATAAAATTAAATTAAGAGAGCGAATAATAGGAATTCAATATTTAATGTTGTCATATTAAATTAGCCTCAGATATAGATCATCACAATAGTTTATGCTCAAATCTCATGGCAGGAGATCTACTCTGTGTATAAGGTAATTTGTAAGGTAATTCCATTCTGATACATTGTGCATTAAAGCTAAATTTTATCACTGAAGCCTCTCAAATTCTAGTTATTTTCAGGATGTTACCATATCTTATTTTAAGGAAAAGTTTGGTTAGCAAATAATACTTTATTATAGCTGTTAGTGATAGATGCTTATGTTTGATATTTATAATTTTGAAATCTCTAGTTATTATAATTGTATTTCTTTCATAAATAATAGTTTACTTCATGTTATGATTATCTATGATTCATGTTTAGACCACAGCATTTCGACAGAATGGGATAAGAAGAGTACTGGGTTATATTTCTTATAATAAATTACTAACCTATATTAATGTTAAATAAATGGTATTTTAATGAATTTCCACAAAGGTTTTCCATTTGTAGACAGCAATCTCTTTTAAATTTTCAAATGTATAGTTATATACATTTTTTAAGTAGTTTCATTTGGCACTTATCTATATCATAAATTATACTTTGTTTATAAATAACTTGATCAGGGAAATGATTATTATTTCAGATGAGGATTATAATGATTTTTTAATCTTTATATTAGGTGGTTCCTTACCATGATTCTATGACTTAGGTCACTGGCCCTTTTTTCACAGATAAAGGACCTATGCTAATGTAAGTTTGAAGCTCTTCTTAAGATCAGCAAACTAAATTAAGAGGAAGAGTGAGAAATATTTTAGGATTTCTGACTGTAAAGCCTATGTATTTTCCATATTTTGTGTTTTCTGTCTTACAGGTACATAATAAACATTGTTATAAGTGCATTAAAGTTAAATTTTATCACTGAAGCCTCTCAAAAACTCTACTTATTTTATAAACATTATTTTAAGCACATAAACATATATGACATTGTTCTCTAAAATACTTTATCAAAACTCTTTTCCACAGTTTTCTTTATTTATTTTATGCCACAAGAACTGAGCCTGACTTCTATTTTTTGTGGTTTGCAAGAGTAAATATATTAAATACTTTGATGATATTGAAATCTGTATTATCATATTCAGGAAACTGAAAACATAATACAGACCATAGGAAAGTTCCCAGATGTCTTATTTATATAAGAATATATACAATATATACAATATCCATCTATGTATACACATCTTACTTACCGGCACATATAAATGCATGCTTTTAAATATCATATTTTCTTGGTAAATTTTCTCATGCAGTATGGGGTAAACATGGTGACATTTCTATTATATAAATCGTAAAATGTTTTCCAAAGTATTTTATATTCAATAAATATTAATCTATGACCTGTTTTATGTCAAATACTGAGTAAGAGAGTCTTCTGATTCCAGCTACATGGCCTATTGAGCAGATATAAGTGACTCCTTTCATCAAAAATCCATGAGATATAATACATTATATTATAACATATCATATGTTATGTATAATATAACAAAATAAATACTTCTTTGATAGATATCTAAGCTCATAAAATGAAAGGGAAATCAACATGTCCCAGAAATAACCTTGGGAGGAAAAGCCACAGTCACAGCCATAACTCTGAGATGTTGCCCAAGCAATACAGAGATCTGTGAACTGATTCTAAGTGTAGAGAATGGACAAAGAGTTTGCAATGACCACTCAGGGATGGAGGATGTACTCTCAGACCTGGCTTAGGTTGAGAAGACGAAAGCCTGAAGCCTTTTAATTTTGCCTATTCAAAACCAGAGAGAGGGGGTCTAAAAAAATAATATCTACCCAATGACTTGGAGAAGCAGTAGGAAGTTTGTCATATCCCAGAGTTCTTGGTGGTGGGGAAAAAGGGCCTCAGCGATAAATAGATAAATTCAAACGCAAAATGTGCTCCACATGCATTATTTTTGTTTTTTAAGCAGATGTATACTTTACACGCAGGATAATAAACTAAAGTAAAAATGTCACATTGGCTTAGATCAGATTCCTAAGAAGCAGACTCTGAGATTAAGTTATGTGTGGAGAAAGTCTACTGGGGAATGCTTCCCAGTAGCACATGTAGAGGAGTGATGAAAGATAATTTGAACTGTGATGCTGTAACAATAAACCTGAGCTTCAGAGCTGTCCTAAATAATGGGCTAGGCTTTCTGTCTGCAACAGTGACCTGAAAGGGGCATAATCTTGGCACCGGCAGCACCTATAGCAGAGGGAAGAACTAGGCTGCAACCTTTCAGCCTGTGATGTCCTGTGTGTTGGGGAATTTGTATAGCACACCACAGCATCCTTCACAGTCTATTCTTGTGTAGCTCTGGTGTATGTGCTTTATACAAAAGGTTCCTCTCATCTGATTGTCCTTTTCCTGGAGAATCTTTAAGGGGAAAATTAGTTGAAGACATTGTAGTCTGTGACACTGCAGCTGCCACAGGGCCACAATTGATATTAACATTTGTCATCTCCCTTCTCTACAATCCTCCTAGATTTCTCTCGCCCTGAATGAGGCCCTCTCAATATCGTGGTGGCTAATGTGTTAGGGTGACCCTAAACCTGGTGTGTTTATATATGCAATTCTCCATTTGTGTCCAGTATATTTTTTCAGCTTTATTTAAATAGAGCTCGAATACCATTAAGCTTACCCAAAGATAATGTACAATTTAGTGTTTTGTTTTTTTTTTTTGTATTTTCACAGAGGTAGGCAACTACTACCACAATATAATTTTAGAATATTTTTAACAGAAATAAAAAGAAAATAACTCTGATATTCATCAATAATAGAATGATTAACTAGTGATATATTCTTAAAAGGAATACTATCCAGCAGTGATAAAGAATTAAACTACACTCACATGTAATAGCATTGATGAATTTCACAAACTTTGTACAAAAACAAAAGCCAGACATTGTGTGATTCCCTTTACATAAATTAAAAACTGTAAAAAAAAAAAATCCATCATGTTACAAATCAGGATAGTGTTTACCTCCTGGGGGTAGTAAATGAAAAACAGCCACGAGTAATCTTCAGAGAATGTGGATAAAGTTCTAGTTTTTTATTCAGGTGCTGGTTACATGGATGTATCAATTTTGTGAAAAATCATTGTACTTCATAAGTATGGTTGATATAACTTTTTCTATGGGTGCTACCTTTCAATACAATATTTATTTAAAATGAAAAAAGGCATTTACTATTGAGTTCATATTATTATCAGTGTTTTATAGCAATTTTTCATGTCCCAAAGCAAAAACTGATTTCTGAATTCCATAATTCTACACATTGTTTTCCCGTTTAGATTAATGAGCCATAATTTCTAGAATTATACTTACATGTCTGTAGTTCAGTTATTTAAACATATAATTCAGAATATAAAATAGTAAAACTCAGCATAGCTTAAAGGGTGATAACACTTAGTTGGTAGCTAAGATTAGCAACATTCATAATGTAATTTTTAAATATGGTCTTGATCCATCATATAGTACTATATTTTCTCAAAATTCAAAAGTAAAACCAATTTATTACTTTAGTAAGCATCTTTTTAACAATCATGCAAATCTTTCACTCTCATTGCAGGTAGAGGAGGCAAGTTGTGCTTATTTTGTGAATGTCATCTGTCTCAGTATCAATAGCTTTCACTAACCTTTAGTTCGGGTGAGAGATTCCAGAGACAGAGCTGACCCTCTTGACTTCCAGTCACAATCATTTGCCGGTCATTGGTGATCATGATGGCAGTGATGCTGTGGGGAGGGGCCCTCTTTCCTCAGAGTGCCACCGCCTGCAGGGAAGGCCTCATGCTGGGTGAATCCTGGACACACAGAGAAAGAAAGAAGTATACACAGTCACCATTCCTAAATTTGGGGAAACCGATAATATTACAAAATGGATTTATAATGATACAAACTTTGATGTTCTCCCAGGGCTGTGGAAAAAGGTGCTTCCCCATCAATTAGAAGAGAAAGCAGTCTTCAGATATCAAAATTACTGTGTCCCCTGCTAATTCATCAAAGAAGAATGGTTTTTCTTCTAATTTCTGATTATTGATGCTGATAAGGAGAAGGATAGTGATAGTCTATCCACTCCACACCCACTCTTCCTATGTCTTGATCCCAACCTGTTCCAAAGCCCTACTAGGCCTCTCAAGAATAGTTCTAGCTACATGGTATAATTTGAAGACAGCTGTACAGACTCTCTCCAAAATATTACCTTCTCTAGGTAAGAAATTCCTGAAATTGCTGAATTTGCTAATAAAAAGTAAATCTTTTCTATAAAAAACAAAAAAACTGTTTCCGAGTTGTCAAACATTCATGATTTCTGCCATATTCTATTTTTAATAATAAATTTTATTGTACCAAAAAAATAAATAAATATCAACTGCTGATGTGAGAATGGACATTAGTTATAGAATTATAGTTGAGGATAGGAATTTATTTTTGTGTATGTACACTAGCTTTTCCTTTTGAATACTGTTTTACTTTTCAAGTTTTCATTGAGTTATGAAACTAAATATCTTTGTGATTTATATATATATATATAAGCTATTTATTAATACAAAAGGCTAAAAAATACTTGTTCACTTAATATAAAAATGTTCAGGGAAATAACAAGAAATGCCAAATGCATTCTTCTCTGAGACTATTCTAGCTTTTTCTCCTTCTGATTATCCTGGTGAAGTACTCAGACCATGCTATGACTTCTTCCATTGCATATTGTCACATAGTAAAAGGAGACAAAATAACTAGGCACAAATTAGACCTTAAAGTTTACTTGTTCTCTTGCTGTATTTCCCAGTAGAATATCTTTCTTTCTTGGACTCAGGACCTCTAGATATGCATATCCTAGATTTTGGGGAAAAGAAGCACAAATTCCAGAATGGGTCTCTAGAAATGATGGTAAGTAAAACAACTCCAAATTGAACCTTAGATGTATTGACTTCTAACACTTACCTCTTGAGGACATAGCACTATATAATGGTCATTTATACATATACATATTTGTATAACATTTACAATCATATAATAACACATCTATAATGGTCCATACTACATCCTGGGGAATGACACTTCAGTCTCCCTGATATCATCTCCAAGCAGGCATTTAAGTGGTGTCTTCAAGTAATGATTCTACGTCTCTATCGGTCATCACATTCTGAGTGATGTGGTAAATTCTAGGGTGTTTCCTATGTAATGTGCTCACATATTCACATAAGTTTACAACAGTGGAGAAGAGAGAGGCAACGGTGCAACCATGGTGACCACACCTGCTCCACTAGCATAATTTTGTCCTTTGACTCTTGTTATGCTCATAACTAGATGTATTGCTTCATTTTTATGATGTTTTATTTCTGGGCCTATCTGATCGGATGACTTAGAATGACTGAAAGTTCCCAGATCATAATGTGTGATTCTTGCAATACAGTCAAATGGTATTCTGTGGCCAGCCACTCTGCCTCTACAAGAACCCAGTAGCAAGCTGGTAGATATTTCCCAAATTGTGTATAATTATCTATTGCAGATGATATGGAATTATTCTAATATTCTAAATATTTATGTTGTTATTTTATTATTGAAGATTATTCTAAACTCTACCAATAGATGACACCTTTTGTCACCATATATGCTTTGAAGGCTATCGAGTTTCCTGGGTCACATGGCATTAGCAGGAGGGCTGCTTACACCAGAGAATGGACCTGCTCTGAGTTCAGATAAAAACATTAACAACAATGTCACTTGATAAAATGGGCAAAACAATATTTCAAGTGTGGAGTACCCTGACTCTATAAACTAAATGCCTACTAGTTGTGATTCTTAGTAGTGGAAACATGAGGAACTTAAAGTATATTCTTTTTCTTTTTTCTTTTTATTCTATTCCTTCCTTCCTTCCTTCCTTCCTTTTTTTCTTTTTCTTTTTTTTTTTTACAGGTACTTACTCTGTTGTCCAAGCTAGGGTACAGCAGTGTCATCATAGCTTGCTGTAACCTCAAACTCCTGGGCTGAAATGATTCCCCTACTTTAGCTGCTTGAGTAACTGGGATTACAGGCATGTACCACTATGCCCAGCTAATTTTTCTATTTTTTTCAGAGAGTGTCTCATTATGTTGCTCAGGTTGGTCTTGAATTCCTGATCTTAGGCGATACTCCTGTCTCTCAAAAGGCTAGAATTATAGGCATGAACCACAGTACCCAACCTAGAATGTTCAAGAGGACCAGGCCAAAAGAAGATTTAATATAGCTCTGGGGAATATCTGTAGATACAAACTGTTCTTGGCTCTTCTACATGATGCAAATGGTAAAGAATACCTTTACCAGGTTAATTTTTATATATACATTCCTGAGGCCTTGTAAATCACTCTGATAATCTGGCATGAAATCACTTATCATATGAAATCACTTATCATATCTGGCACAATAGCTGCAGTTGGGGTTACTGTATGCTTTTGCAGAGTTTACAATTATATGCTATAATCCTCTAGAATCTATCTGATTTTTATGAGTTCCAATTAGATCCTTTCATAGATGGTGAATAAATTCATCTTGTAATGAAGATAATCAACCCTATGCTATTTAGGTATTTAATGGCATTAATTTCTGCCATAGGATGGGATTTTTTAAGAAAATCTACATTGTAAGCTGAGAGTTTGGCAGATTCAGATGCTTCTATTTTGTCTCTCCTGCATGATGGCCATTACCCATAGGCCAAGGAATGAATGTGGGAGGTGTGCCAATGACCCTGTTTTTACATTCCCATTATACATTTGTGAATTAGTGAAATGATCATATTAAATGGGTCCATGCATTTAATAGAATAACAGTACCTGGAACCAAGCTAAGATTCAATTTATTATATGTTCCAGTATGTTTTAACTTCTAAGATGGGTGCCGTGATGACTCCTTGGTTCCAGATAACCATGATAACTTGGTTTCTGCTTATCAACAGTTCTTTAAAGTGTCTGTGTATTATCCTTTATCTACTGTATTTTTAATCAAGTGGAGGGCTGATGGGAGGATTGGATAAATCATAACTGTGTACACTTGTATTACAATTTCCTTCCTCCTGCAAACTTGGCCTTTCCATCAGTCAGTGGTTTTCCAGGTCTAAAAGTTGGCTGAAGTCCAGAATTTAAGAAAAGATAATTATTTTTTTATTGTAGCAGATGGCTTCTACCTCCAGATTGCCCACAATGTATTATTTTGATTATATAAATTGAGTAATAACTTTTTGGCTATCACTATGACATTTTTATTTTAGTAACCATTTTCATATGTCTCTGCACATCTGTGTGCACTGGCTGCCACTTTGGCCTTTTTGTTTTTATTAATAATGCAGCACCACTGGGCTGTAATATTTGGGGATGTTAACCTCCCCTCTTACTATCAGACGGTCAGTATCTGTAGCAGTATTTATTTTAGGCTATGGACCACAGATAAGATTCACCATTAATCTTCTCAATATTTCTAGTGCTCTCTCAATAAGATGGGTTTTTTTTTTATCATTTTAATAAATATTGTCCACCATAACCTCCTACAAAATAGTTTGTCAGTGGCTTTTCTGACCTTCATGGTACGTCTACACTAAATTTTCATTTATCTTAGCTTTTTATTCTTGCCCTCACCATTGCACTTACATTTTTACTTCACCCTGGGTAGGCCATTGCTTTTCCCAAGGAATCAATTTAGCCATGTGTTGACACTATTTTCTAGGGGCTGTATATTAAGAGTCAAGTTAGCCATGTGTCACTACCATCTCCTGGAGTTTCTGTATAGAGAGAAAGGGGGGGGGGAGAGAGAGAGAGAGAGAGAGAGAGAGAGAGAGAGAGAGAGAGAGAGAGAGAGAGAGAGAGAGATTGAGAGAGATTCTATTTCACTGAGCTCTCTCTTATCTAAAGTTATTTTCCAGCTCACAGGATCTTGCCTCTTCCATACTTTTTCAGCTCCTACCAGTACATATTGACTAGGTCCTACAATTCCTTCAGTTTATAGTTTCTCTCCTCTCTTAACAGACTCAGCTTTTCCTTGCCTTTGTTACACTGTGATTTGACCTTAGTGTTTGTTCAGGTGGTGGGCATTCAAGGTGAATGTAAATCCAGAATGGAGTGTCGGTTGTCTTGCAAGACAGAAGCCTCTTCATTATCTTTAGTCAAGAGGTTAGTGCTAACCTTCAGTAGGGACAAAAAGCTCACTTTTACTGGCCCAGAAGGTTCAGGAAAAATGAGTTTGCAAGTCCTTGAGCATATTAACTTATGTTCCCCCAGCCTAAGTCTCAGAATTCACCTCCTTCTCAGCGGATCCTTAATATTTCCAAAATAAATATGCAAGAATTTAGAAATTAACGTTCCAAGAAGCTGAATGAAATTTAGTTTCTGAATCTGAGCTGTAGAGATAAAAGGCTTTTCATATATTGTTACTGAGCCCTTAAGATTTTTATACTCTGCCTTACTCTTTTTAAAAATATTATTATTATTTTATTTCAAAATATTAAGTGATACATCTATTTTTGCTATATGGTTAGCTTTTATAATGCTTTAGTCAGGGCTATAAATTTGCCCATCACCCAAACAGTATTCATTGTGCCTGTAGGATAGGTTTTACCTCTCTTCTCCTTTCCTATCCCCACTTCTTGATTTCTAATGATAGTTTCTTCTTTCTGTGCTCTTGTGTTCCCATCAGTTAGTTACAAATTATTATATTGAAGAGTGAATGTGTTGTTTGTTTTTCCATTCTTGGGATTGTGTACTTAGGATAATGGTTTCCAGTTCCATCCAGATTGCTGCAAAAGACATTAATTCATTTCTTTTTATGGCTGAGTAGTACTCCATGGTATATATTAATATAAACAACATTTTGTTAATCCACTAATGAAATTGATGGGAACTTGGGTTGTTTCCACATCTTTGCAATTGTGCATTGTACAGCAATAAACATTCAAATGCAGGTGTCTTTTTGATAAAATGACTTCTTTTCCTTTGGGTAAATACCCAGTAGTGGGATTGCTGGATCAATTGATAAATCTATATTTATATCCCAACTTATGTTTTTGTCTGCTTTGTCGAGGATCAGTTGGTCATAGTTATATGGTTTTATTTCTGGGTCCTCTATTCTGTTTCATCTGGCTATGTCTCTACTTTTATATCAGTACTATTTTTTGATTACTATAGACTCACAGTATAATTTGAAGCCAGGTAATGTGACGCCTCCAGATTTGTTCCATTTGTTTAAGTTTTCTTTGGCTATTCAGGCTCTTCTGTGGTTCCAAATGAAGCTTAGGATTATTTTTTCTACATCTGTGGAATAAGATGTTGGTATTTTGATAGGAATTGTGTTAAATCTGTGAATCACTTTGGGAAGAATTGACATATTAGTGATGTTTCTACCATTCTCTGTGCTTGGGACATTTTTCCATTTGGTTGTATCATGTATGATTTCTTTTATCAGTCTTTTGTAGTTCTCCTCGTAGAGATTTTTACCTCCTTCGTGAAATATATTACTAAGTATTTTGTTTTCTTTGTAGCTATCGTATTAATAAATGGTTTTGAGCAATTGACTTGACTCTCAGCGTGAGTTGTATTACTATGTAGAAATGCTACTGATTCATGTACTTTGCTTTTTAAACCTGAGGTTTTTCTGAATTAATTTATCAATTCTAGGAGTCTTTTGGTGGAGTTGTTAGGGTTTTCTAGATAAAGGATCATATTGTAAGCAAAAAGGGATAGTTTGACCTCCTCTTTCCTGATTGCGATGTTCTTTATTTTTATTTCTCTTGCCTGACTGCTTTGGCTAGGACTTTCAATATATATTCAATAGAAATGGTGACAATGGGCACCCTTGTCTTGGTCTAGTTCTTAAAAGAAATGGTTTCAACTTTTCCCCATTCATTATGATGCTGGCTGTGACTTTGTTATACATGGCTCTTATAATTTGAGATATGTTCCTTCTATGCCTAATTTTTTAAGAGTTTTTGTCATGAAAGGGTTCTGGTTTTTATTGAATGTTTTTTCTGTATCTATTGAAATGATCATTGTCATTGGTCATTGTTACTGCTTCTGTTTGTGTTGAATCAGATTTATTGATATGCATATGTTCAACCACGTTTGCATTGCTGGGATAAAACCCACTCGATCATGATAAATTCTGTTTTTGATTTGCTATTGAATTTGGTTTGCTGGTACCTTTTTGAGGACTTTTGTGTCATTTTTCATAAGGGATACTGGTCTTTAGCTTTCCAGGCTTTGGTATTAAGGTGATTCTGGCCTCATAAAATGAGTTAGGGAGGATTCTCTCTTTCTGGATGTTATGGAATAATTTCAGTAGGATAGATGCCAGTTCAAGTTTGTAGGTCTAGTAGAATTCAGCTATGAATCAATCTGGTTTGGGGTTTTCTTTATTGGAAGATTTTAAATTAATGCCTCAATCTAACTGCTCATTATAGGTCTATTCAGAATTTCTATTTTTTCCTGATTTAGCATTGGGAGGTTTTGTGTTTCCATGAATTTATCCATTTCCTCTAGGCTTTCTAGTTTGTATGTATAGAGGTTTTCACAGTATTCCCAAATGATATTTGTATTTCTGTGGTATCAGTTATAATGTCTCCTTTTTCACTTCTGATTAAGGTTATTTGAGTCCTTTCTCATCTATTTTTGGTTAATGTGGATAGTGGTGTGTCATTTTTTTTTTAATCTTCTCAAAGAAACATCTTTTTCTTTCTCTGATCCTTTATATTGTTTTTGTTAGTTGTTTGTTTTAGTTTCCATTTAGTTTTGTTCTGCTTTGAGCTTTGTTATTTCTCTGTCCCCCAGTGGCAATGGCAGTGCTCAGCTTTTGAACATAGGACTCACAAGATTGCCCAGATTTCCTGCTCCCTCCCCAATCTGGCAGGAGTGATAGGGAGGCAGTAGGGATGAATCTGACTTCTGGCTTGAGACAGTGCTGTTGGATCTTATATGAGACCAGCCACAGTGCCCAGAGTTCTCAAGCCAGTGGTTCGCCTCTGTGCCTTCTCTCGGGAGCCTTCTGCATTGGAGGGTCCCTCTCACAGCTCAGATAGTAATGATTATAGGGGGAGTGTGGAGCCCTGAAATTCACTCCTCTGTTCCTTACCTATGTACAGTTGCCTGTTTATCTCCAAACACACAGAGCAGGTCGCCTCTTTTTCCTGTCCTTCACTTTGGGTGCCTTCTCTTAGCTATCTTCTGTTTTGTGATGCTCTCTCTTAGACAATCAATCTCAAGGTGGATATCCACTCACTATTTTTAATCCTCTCCATGAGAATAGCACATGCAGACTGTTTCTAGTCCACCATCTTGGCCCCTTTCCAATCCCAACTTATAATTTCTTATAGTATTTTTTAAAGCAAATTATTTTTATAAAATGAGTTGATCACAATCAATTACTATGCAAAATTTGATGCTTTGTATTTTCTTTTAGCTTTTCACAATTTTTCTTTTTTAGAAATGAAAAAAAATTCTTTTTTAGAATGAAATAAAAGAATGCTATTATTTTTATTTGTATCATCTTTGGTATTTTTCAAACATCTCTGTATGTGTATTTATAATCTCATTTATAACTTGCTTATTTTGTAACGAAGTAGTATAAATGCTAAATTTCATAGCCATCTGAAATTTATAATTTGATCTTCATAGAAAGAATTTGATTCATCTAGAATCCATAGATATGATTTAAACTTCATATAACCGTATTTTAATCTTCTTAAATACGTAATTTAATTGCTATTAAAATATTGCAAATTGTAAATGATACTTATTGATCAATACTTATACCTGATGAACAATATTTTACAATTTATTGCATTCTAAATAAATGCACTTATTACATCTAAATCTGTTTAGATTTAGAAGTGGTTCTAAATTCATTTATAATATATCTTTAATCATGCATACATAAAGTTTTATTTTGTTACTTTTTGCCATAAATACAAGTCTTCTAGCTTCAAAAGTTAATAAAACTGGTTTAGTTATATACTTGATTAAGGAAGCCAGCTTTAAAGATAGCCCTATAATCCCCCTGCCTCCTGATATTCATATGCTTATACAGTGTTCGCCCACATTCTACTGCAGTTGATCTTCCTGGTTAATAGGATATGGCAGAAATATTATTTTTGAGGTTAGGTTACAAATGACAGTCGTCTACATCTTGGGATATTTCATCTATCTTCCCCCCTTCCTCTCTCTTTTCCTCTCTCTTTCTGAAGCAAGCTACCTTGTTTTAATGAACCCTATGTAGAGGCTCACAGGAGAAGTAACTGGAGTCTCTGGTGTCTGGCCATGTAGGAACTGCTGTATGCAAAAGAACATGTGAATTAGATTACAAATAGCTTCTCCTATCCCTGACCAGCCTTGGGATGACTGCAGTGTCAATGCCAAGTTTGACTGAAATCTCATGGGAGACGTAGGTCAGAAGACTTCATCTCAGCCACTCCCACATTGCTGACTGTTAGAAACTGTGAGAGAAAATAAATGTTGATGATTTTAAGCTACTAAATTGTTGGGTAATTTGTTATACAGTGATAGATAACAAACATATTCATCAAACATTTTAATTAATGGATATTTACACAAATTTATACCTTTTAAAATTAAACTACTCTCTCACTCAAATATTAAAGCAATAGAAAATAACAGTTTTTATGTGTACAGCTGAATGTGTTCCATAAACACTACCGATTTATCTGTCAAATTTATATGGGAGGGTAAGCAGTTTGTTTTCATCTCTAAAATACTTACAGATTTATTAGAAAATCAGCTAGAAACCAATCATCAGTAAGAGAGATGGATGTATTTACAAGAGGAAACATATAAATTTAAAAAGTACACATACTTCAATTTAAAAAAAAGTTTTCTAGCTAAAATTAACTTAGTGGTATAGAACCAAAGGCATCTTCCATTCAAAATGTAGTTCACACCTTAAGAACACCATGTATAGTCCCTTCTCCAGCAGTTGAAAATTATTCTTTGCCTCACTTACCCAAAATACCTATGTAAAAAAAAGAGAGTAAAGTTGGTACATAATTGATGTTTCGTGCAGAAAAAGGACAGATAGAAGGATCTGGCTCCTGTGTTGGTTAGTTTCACCAAAGTCAAATTTAGAATAGAGAATAAATGACTTCTCTCCCTGTCAAGCCAAAGGGATGCAGCAGGGATACACACAAAAGAAAAGATCCTCCCTTCCCACAGTAGCTTTTGGGCATTTGCAACCAGTAACTCATGATCCCAAAGTGATATTTTTTTTTTCAACTGATATCTTGAAAAGTGAGGAGTAAATTCTGTTTTACAAATAGCTGTAGTTAAACACACAACATGAAAAACTAAGAACTGATCTCTTTCTTTTTTGCATTATTATTGGAGGAGGAGCAATGAGTTGAAACAATTGGGATGGTGTTGTTTTTTTTACTCACCACACAAAAAGAGAAATTTGTGCATGTAGTGCATGGATGCACATGTGTCCTTGATAACAAGTCTCCAACTTCATTGACTGTCTCTGTTTTATACAAAATGGAAATGAGTCTTCCAGTCCACCAGAACCAAGAAATCAAGAAGAGGATCTTTAGCCTATAGTTTTAGCATTTCATTTAAATTCTAGGTGGTGCTGCTGAGAGAGTTAATGAAGTAAGGAAAACAATCATTGCACCTTGAGTCTTCTCAACTTGAATATATAGAATTGAAGTTCCTATTGTAATTTTGAGTAATTTTCTGAGGAAAGTAAAACAATTAAATCGAAAATATAAAATAAGCCATCAAGTTGTCCCAACATTTTCTGAGGGCATAGGTACAAGAAATCATTTAAGAGGCTATTTTGTCAGGTTAATAAAACTAAAGAAGAAAGGTGAGTAAAGTGATCTGTTAGAAATGGTGCAAAAAACAAAGCATGAGGAAATATTTGGGGGGAATGTCATGAAGAGAGTCTTATTACTTTCTTAAGCAGCTTTATTAAGATAGAATCCATGTATCATATAATCCGCCCATTTAAAGTGTACCGTCTAATGCCACAGAAAGACAAATATTGAGAAGCATATTATTTTGTAGATAGACAAATATAGAACCATATCTCAAACTATGCGAAATTAAGAAATGAGAGAGGGCAGAACAGTTTAAAATATGTTTTATTGATTTCTGCTAAGGAATTTATTATGAATTACTCTTGAGGTTTTGCTGTGTATTTTAGAATGCATAATGATCAAGCCAGGTAATTGGGGAACTTGCCAGTAATAGAAATTGGCTGCATATATTAAATATCACATCTCTGTATTTTTAGGAAGCTCTCCTAAAATGCTCCTCAATCTTATAGCACATGGAATCTTGAGCTGTGATTGTGTTAGACGGCATTGTGTGAAGTTCTTGGCAGTAAATAGCTGTGTGTTATTGGGCAGCTTGTCAACCACATACCATATATTTGTTGTTCTTCTGGAAAGGAAAACTTACTTCCCAATGGAGAAGTGGTATGTATGGCAGGGCCTCATTTTTCGAATGAATTAGAACACAATAGGACAAGATGTGAGTTTCTTATTTGCCCTTTGAGGTGTCAGTCTCTTTTATTGGATTGGTTAAGGTTTTCTTTTTTATAATTGTATACTGTTTCTTATTTCTAATCTTATATACTCCACATTAAACTGGAAAATTTACTTTCTTTTTGTAGAGTAAGATTAAATTACTGTGAACTGCAACAAGGGAGTAGGTGGCTGGAAAAATGCCAGGATTCAAGGAAAAGGAGTAGGAACGTGAGCTCTGTGTGTTTTCCGTTTTAGCCTTGCTCTCTTGCTGACAGCATCAGAGAGGTGAGGCAAGCAAAAAGCAGCAGTGGAAGCAAGAAACCAAGCACCTGAGAATTGAAATGAATAACCAGCATCTGTTTTTAACTAAACAGGTCAGAACAGCAGAGTCATTCATAGCAAGCTATTAAATGATGTGGAAACTATTTGAACTATAAAAGGCTGATGGCTCAGGAAAGCATAGTTGAAAATAATATTGGAGACACTTTAAAGAAATGTAGCAAGAGTGCAATTCCATATTTTTAAAATATAAGATAAGCCTCTATGCATGAAGCTGCTATTGATATTTTCTTTTGCAATTCTATATTCCTAATGGAAGACTATATATCTTGCTCTTAAGCATGCTCAGTAATTAAAAACTTAATGATTAGATTTGTGGTAGGTGATGTTTCTTACTTTGTTTTTTGTATCATTCTCATAAATTCCTCCCTAAAAGTCTTAGTGATTTCACTATATCCGGATGATTTGTCTGAAACTCTAGTTTATTAAAGTCTCCTACATCTTCACTTTCCCCTTACCTCTGTCTCTTATGGCCAATGTCATATCCTTGTCACTCTCGAACATTCAACACTTCACTATATTCTGTGCAGCCCTCTCTCTAGTCGCCACCTTCTCACATTCCAGTACGTTTCCTCTTCCAGGATGACATTTACATGTTTCTATTAGCTTTTTTTCTGTCATTCAACCCATTGATGTCCTTTTTTTCTGTCCTTAGCAAGTTTTAATTCTATGATCAATCATTATAATGACTCTCTACTTACAACTCAACTTCCCTGTCTCCCTCATTCTTCATCCTATTCATTTGACATAACCACAACCCTGTTTAAATCCAACTCTCTGCCTACTTTATTCTTGTACCCATGCAACTTAATGTGGATGTGGAAAAACAAGCAACAATGATAACACTTTCCGTTTTCAATTCCTGATCATAAACCTGAAGCGTTTAATGTTGAAGTTTAAAATCACATCGTGTTGTCCTACAGTCTTATTGTAGTTTCCTGTCCTACTCACTGGTCCTCTCTGCAGAATGGCTATTTCCACTCCTGCTCCTCTTTACAATACCTCCTATCACATTCTTACTCTTATTCTGATACTTCGCAAAATTAAGTAAACAAAAGAGAACTTTTCACAGGCTTTGCCTGTTTGCCTCTTGTTGTGGATAAGCTAATCACATTTCTACCTAAAGCAAATACTTACACTTGTAAAGCTGATTGGCTCTCTTGCCTATTAAAGGACATTGCTACAGCAATTCCTTTGCCTTTTTTATATCATTAATTTCACATCTCTATCAAACCATTTTTCTTCCATTAAAAATAAACAAACATCTTGACACCAACTCACAAGACAACTATCACCCATTTCTTTGGTTCTCACAGCAGCAAAACAGTTAGAAAGTTGTGTTTATAGTTTTAGACTCTATTTTCCTACCACCAATTCTCTCTTGATTCTAAGCCATTCAGTCTTCCACTATCATTGCTTGCCTGAAATTGCTTTTTCACTGTCACAATGAACTCTATGTTACTAAATTCAATATTCAGTGTTCAATTGTCATAGTCGACATTGTTGATAGCTCTTTATCCCCTGATAGATTATCTTCTTTAGTCCTTCGGGGCAATCGTTGTTGTTGTCATTGTTGCTGACATTTGGTTTTCATCTTATTTACTTTTTCTATTGCTTGGTCTTGATATTGGTTACTATTTTCTCCCAACCTCATAATGAACTAGCGTCATTTCAGGAACTGCATTTCTTATCTATCTATATTTCTTCCCTTGGTAATTTCATCTAATGTTATAACTTTATATACTATTATAAATAATATGAATAAATCTATGTGGTAATTCCTGAATATGTATCTTCATCCCAGACCTCTCTTTTCAAACTCATATATACAGTTGCCTACTTGATATTTCTACTTACAGGATTTAAATATATTTAAAATACAACTCTTAATAATTATTCCTCATTGAAAAAGAAATAAAGAAAAAGGAAAGAGAGAGAGAGAATGAGAGGTGGAAGAGGAGATAGAGAGAGAAAACTGTTCTAACCATGTATTTCCCATCTCAGTTGATGGTAACTCACTCTTTCTAATCGCTGGGGACAAAAACTTGAAGTAGACCTTCATTCTTCCTTCTTCCTCTCAATACCATACTGTCAAATTTTCCTGTTGGCTCCACTTTCAAATAAATTTTGAATCTGAAAACTTCTCCTCACCTACCTTATTACTACCCTGATCCAAACCACTGCAGCCTATTGCCTGCATTCTGCATTAGCCTCCTAATTTGTCTCTGTGATTCTGGGCATGCCATGCACTCCTTTAGTATATTCTTAACATATTAGTCATATATTCAGGTAAATCATGTTGTTCTACTTGTCAAAATGCTTCTATGGCTCGATGTTGCTCTTTTGAGTAAAATATTAAGACCATCCTCTGGCTCACAAATCCCTACATTTTTTGTCTCCTTTTAGTTGTCTGTCTTACTGCTTCCACTACTATTTCTCTCTTTCACAACAGTGGTATGCATTGACTTTTTGTAAGTGTTTAAATATTCCAGATAAACCCCCTACTCATACCCTTTGTGCTGACTCTTCTTTTGCCTGGGCATTTCCCCCCTTGATATCTAAATGACTTTATTCTTCACATCCTTCAAGTCTGTGCTTCTAAGTCTTTTCAATGAAGTCTGATGTGGTTACTATTTTTAAAACAGAAATCCCCTCTCTAAATTCCACAGCATTCTGCTGTCCTATTTTCATTTCACTTATTACCATCTAATATACCATTTATTTATTTCTATTTTTAGTTCTTGCTTGATATCATTACCCCATAGAAGGTAAGCTCTAGGAAGGCAGTAATTTTTGTCTTTGTTCACACATTTACTCAAGTTCCTTGAACTGTGTCTGCATATGGTAGGCTTTTAATACCTACCATATTGGAAAAAGATTGATTCAGGCAATGTCAACAGGATTAATGTAGAATCAGATAACATGCTTCAAAATCAGGCCTTAAGATTTCTCACCCATTACTGTCTGTGTGACCAAAGGAAAGTGACTTTAATCTCTCTACATTTATAAAATGGGATAATAATAGTATCTTTCATATAAGATAGTTGTAGAGATTGAATGAATTTTTTAAGCACTATGTAAATACACAGTAATAATAGCATGTTAATTCATTAACACATTTTGTCATTATAATTATTCAATTAAAAATCAAACTACCTAAAACTCATTAAATAATTGTTCAAAAAGTAATTTCTCCAAATTTGTATGAATATATTTTATTACCAAAAATCTGGACCATATATTATATTTAGCAGCTACATTAAAACTTTCAAAATCTAAGATTAGGTATTATTTATTTTCATACTTCGTGGATTGATAAAATGAGCATGTAATAGGTTCTCAAATTGTCTGTTAGAAATGAATTGAATTCACTACAAAATGAAGTCAATAAATAAATTGCTTTCTCAATTTAGTAGTCTTATATAGAAATGAAATCATTTTATGATGCCACTTCTCCTCCAATATAAACAAGAAAAGCACATCTATCACCTCTACATCCATTGGGTGCTACAATAGATATCAAAGAACTCATCATCTCTGTCTAATTTCTAGTCAAGGCTCAAAAGAATAATCATTAAGTAGGGCTATTCCTAGATTATTGCCGAAATTCTTGATTGATGCAAACAATAAAGGTGATCTCAAGCTCAACTGAACTGGGGTCTAAATACAAAAAAAGCAGCTACTTATCCAATAAAGATAGGTCGAAAGATTAAGGATAGTGCATGGTAGAATCACAGGAGAAGGAAACAGGTTTTGCACATTACTGTTAATTCTATTTTGCTACCTCTTAGACACCATTTGAGGAAACTTTAAGATCAGAGAGCGAAAACATTGTGCTGACAGTAATATGGATCAATACAGCTGAAAAGCTACCTGCTTGTCTGAATGAATTTAGACTAGTTTTCATGCATGGAGATCCTTGCTTTCCTATTGTCTCTACACAGTCTTCAAATTTGATATGTTTCTAAGCACCCAGACATTGTTATTTTGCCTGAGGTTGGCACAGGCGTTCTGATTTGACATCCTCATGTTTATGTGATTTGTTCTCTTTTTGACAGTGCCTCCTCCTGTGGACTTGAGTTATTTGTTCCCTTTCTCTGGCTGTGCTTTTAGATTTAAGTTCAGCTACATATGTAGGTTCCTCTGCTTGGGATACTAAGAGACTTAGCTTGTCTCTTGTTTTCCTTTTTATTAGTCCCAATCCCTAACTGGTAAAACGAATGACTTTATTTATTTATTACAGTTATTAGTTGACTGACTTGTTTCTCTTCCTCAGACAGCTGCATTTTTACCATCCAACATTCAAGGATAAGCCCTCTGGAAAAGCTACTGTAGGGATTTCTAATAGCTTTGGAAGATGAGCTAGAGCTATATAATCACATATTAACCTGTAAAGTGGAGAAGAGTTTATGTAGAATAATAAACAACTGCTTTTCTTCATTGTTTTATCAGAGAGGAGAGTTCCTTCTAAGGAAGACAATATGTCAATTAAGTGTTATGGAATCTGTATTTTCATTGAAAACGAATCACCCAGAACATTTTGAACAAATGAATCTAAGAGAGAACACTAAGATTCACCAGAGAAGTGATGGGCAGTAATAAAAGTAAGGAAGGAGAGAGTGTTCAAAGCAGCTTCTGTGGCCAGGGACTGGCTAAGAGCTGGGAGAAGCTCCTGGAGGTATGGAAAGAGAAGAGAGAAACCCCTAGGGCTCCACACTGTGAAATGGGTTTATTATCTTGACTATGGGAGAACCCCACAATCCACACAGGCCTCAGGCCTAACATGGGGAGCTAACTAGAGATGTTGCTTCATAAACAGAATCCACATGGAATCCCGCAGGAGTCTGAGCCTAGAGGAATTCAGCTGGGCATCATTCTCAGAGCCTAGATACAGACACAGCTGCTGCCACTGAGCTGTTCCAAGGAGAGAGGTGAGACTAGGCACTCCCACACATTCCTGGGAAGGTCTCCACTGCCCTTCTGCAGGCTGCAGTTGAGAATGAGACATGTACAGACTGCATTCCCATAGTTTTTGTCCATGATGTTTGTTTGGGAAGGACCCCATGCTCTCTCTGGCACCAGAGCCATCTTGAGCATTTATCTTGGGCTGACATGACTGCTCTGCCTCCCAGCTGAGGAGGAGCAAGAGAGCCCAAGTTCTCCTATACATACCTACGACAATACCTATGCCCCTGATATGGGTTGCTGTAGAACTGCGGACTCACCCAACCAACACTTTGCAACTACCACCAACACCAACAAAGACCATTTGGTGTTGGTGGCTCCAGCTCTGTTACTGCTACCTTCCACATCACACCAGCTGCCTAAGACCCTGAGAACCCATCTGCACACCTTACCCACTGCTCCCTCTACTAGCTCCTGAGCAAGCAAGCCCTCCAGGGTCCACTAACCCCAGTGTCAGTATTAGCTGTGCTAGGGCCTAAAAACAGCTACACTCGGCCCAATGCTGCCACCACTGTGGTCCAAACATTGGCTCAGCTGGAGCCCAAGTCTCCAGCAAAATTTCACGACAGCTTCAACTAATAACTGTACCCTAAGCCACTGAGTACATCACAACAACCACTATCCCTGTGTACTGCCAAAGAAATAATACAAAGAGCACACTACTGCAGGCACCCAAAATAGAAGCAAAGTGTCCTACTGAACCAACAATTTACACACACACATACACACACACACACAGCGAGAAAAAAATTCTTTCCAGCAAAAGTGATTTCAAAAAATTGGAACAAGCAACTGCTTCACCAGATGCACAAATATTAACAGAAAGACACAGAAAACATGAAAAAGCAAAGAAATATGACAGCACCAAGGGACTACAACAATTGTGCAGCAATAGCTTCCAATCAAAAATGTCAAATAAAGAACTAAAAATATTAATTTTAAAAAAGCTCAATGAGTTATAAGAGAAATCTGAAAAGCAATACAAAGAAATCAGAAAATAAATTCAGAATATGCATGAGAAAATTACCAAGGGGATATATATCTTAAAAACAAACATACAAATGTACAACAGAAATTCTGGAGCTGAAAAATTTACTAAAGAAAATATAAAATACATTTGAAACCTTCAACAATAGACTTGACCAAGCAGAAGAAAGAATCTTAGAACTTGAAGACAGGTGTTTTCAAATATTCCAGCCAGACAAATATAAAGAAAAATAAATAAAAAATAACTTATGAATTATTTGTATTCCCAAAGTGGAAGAGAAAGACTTGAAACTATAAAAATATTAAGAGAAAACCTAAGGGAAACTCTTCTGGACATTGGTCTAGGCAAAAAAAAAAAAAAAATTATGAGTAGTACCTCAAAAGCACAGTCAACAAAACCAAAAATGGACAAATGAGACTTATTCAAGCCACACAACTTCTGCACAGTAAAAGAAATAATTAATGGAGTGAAAAGACAACCTTAAAATAGAAGAAAATATTTTCCAACTGTACCTCTGATAGGGAACTAACGTCCAGAATTTACAAGTGACTCAAATAAATCAACAAAAAAACCTCCCAAATAACCCAAATCAAAAGTGGGCTAAAGATATGAATAGACACTTTTCAAAAGAAGACAAGCAAATGGCCTTAGAAGCATATGAAAAAATATTCAACAACATTATTCAGCACAGAAATACAAATTAAAACCACACTGAGATATCATCTTATGCCAATCAGAATGATTACTATTAAAAAGATAAAAAAAAATAACAGATGTTGGTGAGGATGAAGGGAAGAGGGAACTCATACACTGTTGGTGGGAATGTAAATTACTGAAATCTCTGCAGAAAATGGTATAGATATTTCTCAAAGAACTGAAACTATTTACTAGAACTACCACATGATTCAGCAATCCCATTACTGGGTATCTACCCAAAGAAAAATAAATCAATATTTATAAAAGATACTTGTATGCATATTGCAGCACTATTCACAATGGTAAAGATATGGAATCAACCTAAGGGCCCATCAACAGAGGATTAAATTAAAAAAATTATACAATGGAATACTATTGAGCCATAGAAAGAATGAAATTATGTCTTTTGCATGAACATGGATGGAACTGAAAGACATTATCTTAATGATGGACAATGGAGACTTGGCAGGGTGTGAGGAAGAGGGAGGATGGTGGGAGGTTGCTTGGTTTGTACAATGTACATTGCTCCAGAAATAAATGCACTGAGGCTCTGGCTTCACCACAGTGCAATATATCAGCATAGCTAAATTATACTTGTACTCCAGAAATAGACACAAATAAAAAATAAAAGGCAAAAGTAAACATGCTTTTTTTTAAGATTCAGAAAACAAAATAAAATAAATCATCCAGAATATCATAATATAAAAAGATGAGTTGCTTTAAGATGTACTCTAAAGGCCAGTCATTTGCCCCACTTCAGAGATGGTCACCTGGTAAAATTAGTCTATCTTCAATAAAAAAAATAAATATTAGAAATTAGCTTTATCTATGATTAAGTTAATGATAATTGATACATATAAAATTGTTAAAATATTTTATAGGCAAAGCCCTATTTTACATAGATAGGCATAAAAATTTAGGAAAGCCAGTAAGAAAAAAGCTAAAATTTCATTCCCCCTCTATCCTACCATTAGCCATCAAATTGGAGAATTTCAACTTGCCAATTGCCAATAATTAAGATCACAGAATCCTGCTTCTGAAATGTTTTGTCGTATCTCTACCAAAAATTTCATTAAAAATGTGTTCAGATATCCAAAATATCAAAAATATAAGATTTATTCTATTTAGAGCATAGGTTTTATGAAAGATTCTGTCTTTTATTACATATTTGTATATTCTTAATAAATGTCTGATTTATGATGGAATTTGGTCTGAGAACTGTTTTTATTATAACCTGATAGCAAGTTTGTAGAGTCATATTAAACTTCAATTTTGTTTATCTATCAATAAAAGATACTCAGAATTGTTCATGTCAAAACTGATTTAGAATGTTTTACAATATATAAGCAAAGAAGATGAAGCTGAGAAAAATGATTTAAAACAAAGAGGTAAGCATTCCAAGACTAGGAGGAGCATGTACATAAAAGAAATGTGTAATAAGAGAACTAATGAGAGTTCATATAAAAAATTATTTCATCCAGTGGTAGGCTAGATGAATGGAATCTTTTATTCAGTACAATTCAATGGGTTTTCAATTAATCTAATTTAGAATTAAATTGGGAAAATTTATTTTTTTGTCACTGGGTAAGATTGGGAAAGTTACATTCTTTCTTTAAAGGACAAGAGTCTTGAATAAAAGTTAGAGATGTATATAATTAGAAATGTTAAGCTTAGCATGCTATAATTACAGGAAAATGGAGTATTTGAAAGCCTGGTGTATAATACTCATTTATTTTCCCTAATCACAGGAGTCATTTGAAGGATAAGTCATCTGTTTTTCAAGCAAGAAGATCAGAAATTTGCCTCCCCCCTACCTCAGTAAAAGTTATTTACTTATTAGGGGGCTATATTTTCAGAAACAGAACAATCTAGAAATATGTCCTTTAATGGTTAAAAAATTATAGAAAAGAGAAAAAATAGTGGAAAATTATCTTCAAGAATGTTGAAAATGACTTAAAGAAGGATTCCTGGAAAGAAATATCAAGCTTGTGAGAATAATTACCTTTGTGCTTTCTTAAATATGCTACATATTGTCACAACCACAGATAGTTTTCATGTTCTTACTCTAAGCTGCTTGAAATGACAGGGGGGAATTCAAGGATGTCATTATTTTTATCAGAGCAGTAACGATTTTTTCATCTGATGAGTCAATCTCAGTATTTTCTTGAAAAAATGAAAAGTGAGCTGAGCTGAAAAAAATACAAATACAATCAAAGGATAAAGAAAGTGAGTGGGGAATTATTAGGTTAAGACTATGGCCCTTATCTTTTCTGAGAGATATCTGACTTATATGAAAAAGTCATTAGGAATAAAGTAAAAAATAAATAATAATGCACTGACAAGTGTATGCCTTTTATTTCATTTTACATTCTACATATTCAATCATAATGTACTATATATAGTCATCATTACATGCTCCCCTTCAAGAGCCTTGCAATAGTTTATGTCAAAATTCTTGTAATAGAATTGCATGTTGAAATATTAAGAAAATTATAGGAAAAAATAGTTGCATAAGGTAAAATTATATTAAGCTGGATGTCTTTGATACATAATAGACTGAGATTTTAATTTGATAGTAGAAAAATAAATAATATGGAGTTAAAGAATAGAATTACTTTTGCCTAAAGTTGATGCAGTTAAGAGATTGAGATTGAAATACCAGTTGAATATAGGTTGGAAGTTCATATGCATTTAAAAGCATAAACAGGGCTACTTACAAGTGTATATTATTAATAATTATTTGTACTATTTAATTTGTGCAAGACCTTCTAGATAATAATAATGAAAAAATCTGGATGATTAGGCATAATATGCACCTACACCTTAAAGAGCAAAGATAATTAATAATGAGGATAAATGGAAGCTTCACTGAATAAAATAATGACTATAGAGTATAATAGAAATTCTCTAAATAACAAAGAAATTTGACATAATTATTGCAAGCTAATATTATGGCCTTTACTATTTCAATGAAGAATTTTTGCACGTACTGAGCCTCATTGCTGTTTTTCTATCTTAAAAAATCAATGTTAGCTGTGTGATCTTGAAAGTAAAATTTACATAATATTTTAGAATATTTACATAATATTCATTTTTCTTACCTGAATGCAGTGACACTTGTATGAGTAGCCACAGACATTATGATTTAATCATATTTTTCTATCTATGTAAAAAGCTTTAGCCTTTGTTTTAATTATGCCAATGTACACACTATTTTAGTTAGATTTTCCATTCACTTTGTTAGTATGTAACAGATCTGATACTTATTATTCTCATTCTTAAGATCATTCATGGAGGACCTAAAACTTTCTCCGCTCTTACCCTTCACAATGAAATCTCATGGGCCCATGTTACTCAGTCTGCCTTGACATAGCAAGTCAATAAACCTATTTTGCTAGACAATAAGTTTGTCCCTGATGGTTTTGATCATATGGGCTTTAAGAGTCCAGAGTTATAGAAATGAAAACTCATGTACAGCTGTTTCATAAATATACTTCCAGCATCCATATTCCTCCCATCCAAGTACTAACCAGGCCCAACCCTGCTTAGCTTCTGAGATCAGATGAGATTGGGCTCGTTCAGGGTGGTATGGCCATAGACAATATTCCCCTACTGGCATATAGAAGCAAGTTATTTAGTCTCTTTAAGGTACAGGTGCTTAACAAAAGGATAATAATAGTCCGTTTTTCATAAGATATTTTTGAGTATTAACTGAAATTTTATTTCGTATTTGACTGTCAGAACCTAAATTATGATAAGCATTCAGTAAATATTAGTCATTATTTTTACATGGGAAATTATTTACTTTGCACTTACATTATTTCAAAACTGATTTGAAATAGAGAAATTAGATAGAAACAGATACAGATTGATATATTTTAGTAGAAAGCTAGGTGATAGAGAGATACATAGACAATATAAAAGAGGAAAGAAAATTAGGATAATTTTTAGGGCAGTAAGATAAATTCATAAAATAATTCAAACAAAAATGCACTTTAAAAGACTATGTTCACTTGATATAAAAGGGTTATATACTCAACTGATATTTCAGCTTATGTTTGCACTTCTTGTGTTTTATGCACTTTGTTCAGTTAGAGTAATTCTAAATTCCAGCATTTAGGAATAAATGGTAAATACTTTGAAACATTTTACCGTATGCATTCACTCATTCACTTTCCCACTCATCAAATCTTTATTGGCTCTAAATGTAAGCTAAGGATAGACTATATCGAAGTATCCTTTGGATTTTTTTCTACAATGACAACTATTAAATTTTTGTTTAGGAAAGTTGTTTTCCAACTACGTTTTTTGATAATTCTATATTTTTATTCCTATGAACTAAATATTATTATGTCTTGTTATGAGTTAGAGGGAAACTGGCTGTGCAGTTGGGACATTTGTTCCCCCAACATCTCAACTAGAGCATCTACATTTTTATTTATATCACTCCTGGAGGGTCAAACCTAGTTCAAGAAAAATTGTTCCATCGAATAAAAAATTTAAACATTAAATTAAGGTATAAATACTAAAATATCCATAAAATTTAGAAACAAAAATATAAAATTTTTATAAAATTTTATAATATATACCAGAGTCCCATCAATAACAATTAAATTAAAAATCTGTTTTAGAATGGTATTTTCAACAACTGCCTCCAAGTTTATAATTATCTAGAAATATATATATGTAAAAACATATATGTATACATACTGAAGAATAAACATAAAAACACCAGCATTTTCCAGAATTATCAAGGCCAATACACTACTATTTCTGGCATTTAAATTTCCCAGAAAATAAAACCATCAGGAAAGAAAAACTGTATTTTAGGGAGAGCATGATGTAGAGTGAATGAAAGTTTAATGCTGGCTTTGTTTTGTCTCTTGGGTAAATTTTCTAATCAGTCTCTATTTCTCTTTCTGTCTTACTGTCTGTCTCTATCTCTCTGCCTCTTTCTCCCTCCCCCTTGCATACTTATATTTGCTCTCTCTCTCTTTCTCCCTTTCCTCTCTATCCTCTCTCTTCTTCTTTCTCTCTACCCCATCTCCTACTCTCCCTCTCGCCATCCTTCCTTTAATTGTATATCGGGTACAGAGTATTAAGTTAATTTCACTACTCTGTTAATGGTATATTTTGACCATTGGTTTTGCAAAACCCTACTTATGTTTATGTTTCATTATTTTTATCTGCATACCTCATTCTAATTGAAGCTATTTCTACAGTCAAGTTTTCTATATATTGAGTGGATATCATTTTGTTTGTGTCCGTTATTGAAAAATAAATACTATTTTATGTATGATTAATTTTTTACTTGTGTAAATGCATACATAAATTTATGTTGGTTTCTTTGCTTATTTTGTTTTCCTTTTAACTTAGAACAATTCTTTAAAGATCTATCATTTTTGGTATGCATATGTGCTTCTAACTCATGCATATTTCTCTATGGTATGCATCTATCCCAATTTAATTTAAATCTCCCTACATAAAATTTTAAAAAATGTTAGTCTTACAACTGTGATGTTTTAAAATAATATATATAAACCTTTATAATACTTTATGATCTACTAAAGATAATCAGTAAATGATAGCTAATACGAGCTCAAGACTGTGTAGTAGATAACCAATGAATACAACCGAATTTCAACTCTCCACTAGTATTAATACTTATGTAACCTTAAAATAATTTATATTATTAGAGCTTCAATATCCCCTTGCGTTGAAATATGTAAAATTTACTTTTTAGTATTACTGAAGTATTAGAGATGAAGTCTATAATTGTTTATGACTGTACAGGATACATTACATATGCTTGATGTTAAGTTTAAGAGAGTCTTGAGTATTATTAATAGTTATGTATTATTTTGGCATTCCAGTGTTTAGCATGATGCATAGAGCAGAGTATGAAAAGAATACATTTGGTGAATTGATTAATGGAAATACAAAATACTTTTGGAAGTATTGAGTTGGTAAGGTAATACATAGTTTAAAAAGTCCATTTGCATAACAGATTACATTTACTTGTTCAAAATATGTGTCAGGGACATTGTCAACCACTTTACGTGCAATATCTCAATCCCATGCCACCTAAACCCAATGTGGCACATACTATTATTACCTTACTATTACAACTGAGAAAGCTAAAACCTAGAATGCTAAATGATTTCCCTTCAGCAATAGTCCAGTGAAAACTCAAAATAAGGTAGTTGGAATGGAGAACCCACACTCTATTCCATACGTCCTGCAGCTTATCTTTAGAAAAATTAATCTGTGTGAATGATACAGTCTAATTGAAGGGAAATTAGTTTCCTTTTATCATATGATTACATAAATTTAAAACGCTAGTCTACATTTACTAGCCAAAACGGGCCAAATGTTTAAATCCCCAAACTACGTTTAGCAGTGAAGCAACTCCTGTACAGCTACAAGAGTAAAAGGGGAAGGAGAGGAGCAGTTTGTTGGTGAAAGGACACTTGGGTGTCCTAGTTAAAATGTTTGAATTGCATCTTGTTAGGAGGAAGTCATTAAAGGTCTCAAAAAAAGAGTATGATAATAAAATTTGGCTAGTTATAAAAATAATTCTGAGATTTGTATATAGGATGGATTGTAAGAATCATGGGCTGTGAATGGTTAGAAAACAATTTCAGAAATTCATACAGCGGTAAGTCACTGGTTACAGGAAAAAGAATATAAATATATTCTATTAAAAATGGTGTTTTATCAGGTGAGGATGTTAAATATAACTTCCCACATGGGAAACGAGGTAAATAGTATTACCATCTAAAGAAATAGTCTATAAAGACAAAAGGGAACTTGGAGGAAAATTGAATAAGTACTATTATGTGATATCTATTGAGGAGAAGTTATCATTTGGGGAATTTGCTGTAACTCCACAAAGTTGGCTCAAAGTTCTGAACAGACATTTTATTTTGGTATTCAGTAGGCTGAGGGAAATATAAGAGGGGATTAAGACCACTCCAAGAGAATATGTAAGATATGGGATTTAAATCAGTAATCTGAAATCTATATGGGTGGTCGTGGGAGTCCATGCATAAGCTCTGCGTGCATTATTTCCTGTAATGAACTTCTTCCAGTTATTTGGAAATTCCTATACTCTAGTTTTAAAACATTGTTTCTCTCCAAACAAATTAAAGTGTAATGAGATTCTATAGTACAAGATCAAGAACAACATTGCTATTAACGTGTAATGATGCCCAGGATACTTTCTCACTGGATTAAATAAAAAACATAGACTATCATTTTGATTAGGGACTTCTCTTTATTTATACATTGGACCTAGTTAAAAGAGAGGAAGAAAGGGAGGGAGAGACAGAAGAAGGGAGTCAGAAATTGTTCATGTTTTGGGTTTGCTCACTATACAAAATACAATGCTGTAAAAAAGCTGCAGTAATTCCTTTTGGTTAGGGTTTTAGCAATGTAATGTAAACATGAAGCCAACAGAACTAAAGGAGCACTTCATAACTGCCCATTTTAAAAACAAATGTATAAAATAATCTCAACTTGTGTAAGGGTAGATACTAATTAAATCTTGAATTTGCTCCAATCTTTCCTTAAAGCATCTCATAATTTATTCAACATGTAGTCAAAGATATCTACACATGATTTTACACATTTTGGTGAAACTATTTGTTCTGCAAGTGGCTAAGTCAAATTGTGGCTTGGCTGAAAGAAATACAATAGATATGATGTCATTTGGCACATAATATCATACAACCCAACACTCTCGAAATGTTGTTTATTCTGGTATTGAAATTAGTCATGGAGAAATAGACTATAAATTTATTTCCCTCCAACATTCAGCTGGATAAGTATGCTCATATGTCTCTGCCCGACCAGTCTGTATAGGCTTACACACTAGCGTGTGTTTCCATGCCACTTTGAAAATTACTTAATGACAAATAAAAACTGTACATGTTTATAGTGTACAACATGATGTTTTGATATATGTGTACATTGTGAATTAGCTAAATCAGTCTAATTAGCATATCCATAACCTCATATACTTATTTTTTGTAGTGAGAACACTTAAAATCTACTTAAGTATACAATATTTGTTATTAACTATAGTCATCATATCGTATATCTGTTGAACTTTGTCATACCATTTTATTAATTGAGAGGTGTCAAAGCTTTGAATGAGTCAAAGTTTTCTTTGGAAGTGCATCGTCAAATGAAATAAAATCAGGTTAATTTTTGCCTAGGTGGGCATCTGTAGTATTTAACATATCTGCTTCTGTGTCTTTGGGGAACAATGTAGCACCACACATCATTAAGAATTATAGCTTGCAACATTTGTGCATATTGTCATAAAATCACAGTTAACACTGCTGGAATATGTCTTGCTTACTACTGTGAATGTCATCAGCTTCATTAGAGCCAAGACTTTTAATTATTTGCAGTGTCAGAAGTGGTGCTTTTTACAAAATGGAAGCAAAATATGTACTTTTTCTCCTCTGTCGATATTTCCTAGATTTCTAGAGGAAAATTTGATTGAACTTCAAGAAATTCAAGTAGAAGTTTTATCTTTTACGTTGAGAAGAAGCGAAAAGTCTCCTTCTTAGAACAATTTGACCAGGATTCAGTTAGAAGATTGTTTACATGGAGCAATGGATTTCAAACTGTAGCATGCAGCAGAATTTCCTGGAGGGCTTGTTAAAAAAGACTGTTGAGTTCCACCCCCAGTGGATTTCTTGCTTCAGTGGATTTATGGTGAGATCCAAAACTTTGCACTTCAATACCCACTGACTTAGGCAATATTTTGATTATAAGAACAATTTATTCTTTATTGAAGACTCTGCATTTGGGATTGTAGATGGTGCTGATAGACTATGAGCTCTTTTGACCAAAATGTTACTCCAGAAGTGTTTATTGCATAAATTATATGAACTTTCTAATGTGACAGAAATACTTCTGGTATATCAGATTTGAAGGTGATATAGTCTTATTAATTTCTCAAAGCATTCATAGAGAATTGTAGACACCTGAAAATGCTGTCCACTTTTTTAAAGACCACAGTATAATCAAAATGTGGAGTTATCATAGAAAAGAGGTAGAATACACAGAGGCATTGATAAAAATGAGAAAGTTTTATTGATTAAACTAAAAATTTTATATACATACTGCCATTCAACTCTTTATTCAGGTCATGTAAATACAATCTTGCTAAGATAATTTTGAGCAAAATTAAATTATAATTTTATTTCTCAAATTTGAATTTGGGGATTTTTCTTTTATTAACTGTTCATCAATTTTCCATTTAAACCTAAGATCAGGAGAAGAGTAAATATTTGTTCAGTTAACTCTTCATATACATATTTTAATAATGTATCTGTAGCTAATATAGACATAAAACCTTAAAATATAAACAGTCACATTAATTTCATTTTTCCAGAACTACTTTCATCTCTTCAGTTCCCTGATTGGCAGTCAATCTTAATTCTATCTTTGAATGTTACCTTTTTCCTTTTACTTCAAAATTTTTTCAAAATATTTGGAGAGGTTAATGGTGGCCATCTTAAAGTGTTAGGTATGGAATTACTGGTCATTCCCTTTCCAACAATGTTCCTCATAAGCATGAAGTCACTACTAAAAACTATACAGGCATAGCCAGAGGTTTATCACTTACTCATTGTTGTCTATATCTCAGCATAGGATGTGTGCTTCTTCAATACAATGGAAGTTCTACTTCTCCTCAATGTTAAGGCTGGCCCCTGCCTGTCATTGTAAGGTTGTTGCTTTTGACCCTCAACAATCTTAGCTCATATGTTTTTCTGAAGGTAAAAGATGGCTGCAAAAATTCTGGATATGACTAATTCTAGCAATTTTCATCTCAAGTTGCACAATCACTTTCTGACATTCCAAGAGATGTAGTGGCTTCTTTATTAGTGACTAAAAACATTAATTTTTCCCTTGAAAAATCAGCAACTGATATCTTCCTATCTGGTATAGACAGAATGACTATCCTCAGAGATTTCCATATAACATCCTTCCTTTTTATATTAATAGAAGGTTAGCTACCTTTGGTAATCCAAAGGTGATTTTTATCCTGGCTTATCATTATTTGGTACTTAAAAACAAATAAAGAGAAAGCAAATTATGTATCTAGTAGACAAAGGCAATAAAATGAATTTAAAATTAATGTGTGAGTGCATGGTGTTCAGCTCCATTTTAAAAGGGAAGGGTGATCATATATTATTTTCCTCAGAATTCTAATGAGATCCATGAACAAAAACAAATTTATAACTAGTTACTCGAATGAATGAAACTTTTGGGGATAGAACATGTAATAGTAATTTTTAGAAAGAAGGGAAAGCACAGAGGATAGCAAGGATGTGTGAAAGATGGAAGTAAGGGACAAGAAACGAGCATCATGGAGGGCAGGGAAGAAAACGGTTTAAGGCTAAGGAATCCAGTTAGATGAAGAACACTGCAATAGTTGCTGTTGAGAGCATTTCCAGAGAGTTGCTACTACGGTTGTCACTTTCATTGTGAGTTACTTCAGGCACTGTTGTCAATGAAAACGCCCCCAGGGAGAACCTCCAGCCTCAGCAGTAAAGGAAGATGACAACTTAAAGGAAGCAGTGAGGAGTGCAAAAACTCACACAGCCTCCCCGTGGCAAATAAATAATTGGGAACCAGCCTAACCATCCAGGGATGTTTATCTGGCCTGATTCTGCCTTGTCACTTCCACATATCCACATTTATCATATGTTCCTACCAACCATATTGCACCAGTCCTTCTAAAGAATGGGGAGGGGGCCTTTTCTCCCCAAATTCATCATGGGCCAGCCAATAATTTCTAAAATTCCATTGCAATAAATTAGCAAAAAAAAATCAAATTGAAAAATTTAAAATTAAAAGGCAAACGTCATGTTTTATTATTAGACCTAGTAGAAATAAAATAGGCACTGGTCCATATACTGCTCTTGAGATAATACTACCAGCATTTCTTTTTTGTTTTCTTTTCATTTTTTTTAATTGCAGCATCTTATGGGGTACACATATTTAGGTTACTTATATTGCCCTTTCCCCACTTGAGTCAGAGCTACAAGCCTGTTCATCCCCCAGATGATGGGTGCCACACCCATTAGGTGTGAATATACCCATCCCCTTCTCCCCCCTCCCATCTGCCCAACACTCGATTAATTTTACTACTATATGTGCACATAAGTGTTGATCAGTTAATAACAATTTGATGGTGAGTGCGTGTGGTGCTTGTTTTTCCATTCTTGGGATACTTCATTTAGTAGAATGGGCTCCAGCTCTATCGATGATTATACAAGAAGTGGTAGATTACCATTGTTTTTTGTGGCTGAATAGAACTCCATGGTATGCATATACTACATTTTGTTAATGTACGCATGTATTGATGGACACTTAGGTTGTTTGAACATCTTTGCAATTGTGGTGCTGCTATAAACATTCGAGTGCAAATGTCTTCTTTATAGAATGTCTGTTTTTCCTTTGAGTAAATGGCTAGAAATAAGATTGCTAGATCAAATGATACTTCTACTTTTAGCTTTTTGAGATATCTCCATATTACTTTCCACAAAGGTTGTACTAGTTTGCAGTTCCTTTAGCAGTGTATGAGTGTTCCTATCTCTCCACATGCATGCCAACATTTATTGTTTGGGGACTTTTTGATAAAGGCCATTCTCACTGGAGTTAAGTGATATCTAATTGGGGTTTTGATGTTCATTTCCCTGATGATTAGAGATCTTGAACATTTTTTCATATGTTTGTTGGCCATTAGTCTACCTACCTTCTTTTGAAAAGTTTCTGTTCATGTCCTTTGCCCACTTTGTAATGAGGTTGTTTGATTTTTTCTTGTTGAGTTTCTTGAGTTCTATGTAGAATCTAGTTATCATCCCTTTATAGGATGTGTAGAAAGCAAATATTTTCTCCCATTCTGTAGGTTGCCTGTTTGCTCTCTTGATAGTTTCCTTGGCCATGCAGAAGCTTGTTAATTTGATCGGGTTCCATTTATTTATTTTTGTTGTTGCTGTGATTGCCTTTGGGGTCGTCTTCATAAATTCTTTGCCTAGGCCAATGTCTGTAAGTGTTTTTCCAACATTTTGTTCTAGAAGTTTTATAGTTTCATGCCTTAGGTTTAAGTCTATTATCCACCATGAGTTGATTTTTTCAGAGGTAAAAGGTGCCAATCCTGTTTCAGTCTTTTACATGTGGCTCTCCAATTTTCCCAGCATTATTCATTGAATAAGGATTCTTTTCCCTATGTACGTTTTTGTCTACTTGGCCAAAGATTAGATAACTATATGAAGATGGTTTAATATCTGTGTTCTCAGTTCTGTTCCATTGGTATGTGTCTCTATTCTTGTGCCAATCACCTGTTGTTATAGTTACTTTAGCCTTGCAGCATAGCTTGCAGTCTGGTAAATTGATGCTTCCCACTTTTTTTTGTTTGTTTGTTTGTTTTTGTTTTGTTTTGATTTTGCTTAAGATTGCTTTTGCTATTTGGGGTCTTCTCTGGTTCCATAAAATACCTAGGAATATATTTAACTAAGGAGATGAAATATCTCTACAGGGAAAACTAGGAAACACTGAGGAAGGAAATAGCAAAGGATGCAAATAGGTGGAAAACCATACCACGCTCATGGGTCAGCAGAATCAATGTTGTTAACATGTCTATACTACCCAAAGTGATCTACAGATTCAATGCAATCCCTATTAAAATACCGGCATCATTTTTAGTAGATCTAGAAAAAATAATTATTTTTCTTTTTAATGTTTCAGTTCAAATACCTTCTACACAGCTTTTGTCTAACTCTTCTGGAAATTTACCATTCTTTTGCCCCATTTTAACTTTTCAATCTTATTATCCACTTCCTTATCCCAAACTATTCTCAGTATAGAATGGCCTCTGCACTTCTCACCTTAAAATTATTCATCCTGCATAAACACTTCTACCCTAAATCACATGGGTATACTCAAACCCACGTATCTTTTGCATGCTAGGATGATGTTCTGCATTCATGAAATTTCTCTGTATTCTACCCCTCAGCATTACTATCTCATACTGTAGTTTATCTATATTTTTTATCACTTAAAACAATTTACTCTAAAATAATCATTCCTAAATTTTCCTATTTTCTCACTTTAATGAAATTTGTGGAAGAGATTACACCCAAGAGCCATAGCCAATTGTCTGTTGAACTAGATTAAACCAAGTAGGAAAAATTGTGAAAATCTAGTTGGTGTCTAAAGAGGTACTACTGATCAAACATAGTCCCAAAGTCAGCATAGGAAGCAGTATCTGGTGACTTAAGCTTGAAAGATCTTTTGTATGTGTCATATTTCAAGGTGATTCTTGATAGTTTAAATCAGTGCTACCTAAAGAGAGAATAGTAGATTCCCATTAGGGATTATGCTGGGATTAATCTAGGAACAGAGATTTTTGTGTTTAATAATAATTGAATACTTTACCCATCAGGTATTCTTGTTGAGAATATCACTCAGAGAAAAAAATGTCTCATTAATCTAGGGGAGATATATAAAATAGCAAGTTCATGTGGAAAGTAATTACAATAAAAACCCAACTGCTGATTAGGCACTTTGATTTTTTATTTTCATTATTTTCATTTCATACCTATGATCAATAGTATAACTGTAAAGGATATGACTGAAAATTGGATCACAATCATTATTTTACCAAATGCTCTTTGTATTGATTTTAGCGTTTAGTCTCATGAGATTCAAAAGTGTTTCTATTTCCATAAAATCTATGGAGTCCTTTAACTTATTTATATTTATTGGATACTTAAAAAAATATTTATTAAGAGTAGTAAATGAAAGGTTAGAGCTTCAGTGGTGAGAATGCATCCCAGCTTGGCTCCATTTTCTATATCACATTTAACTGAGTTCAGATTTCCGTTTTTGTGGTTAGTGTACTCTGGTAGCCTAACAGCTGTGCAAGCTGCTCTTTATTTTCTATCATAACTTTAGCTCCCCATGAAGATACATAATTAAACTGGGTAGTGAAATCTGATTATCTGTCAAATATAAATGAGTCACCCCACTACCTTCACATACTAGTTCATTGTGTCTACAATGAATTAAAACACTTTAGTCCTGTATGCACAAGTGATAATAAAATCTCCATTCAGTCAGCACATATTTATTGAATGCCTGCTGTGTGCCAAGCAATCTAATATCTGAAGAGCAGTTTTCAGATAAGTTTTACATATTTTTTTAAGCTGAACCTCAGAACAGCTCTCTAATCTATGGAAGCAGAAATATTAAGTCTCGATTTACAGATGAGGAAACAGTTTGTGGGGGAAAGTGCTTTAATGGGGATCACATGGTTGGAATTATATAGTTATGAATAAAACTCAAACTTCTGAATCATCACCATTTAGTCCTTTCACTACAGCATTATTTTTCTCCAAGAATAAGATTTTCTGTGCATGATAATAGAGGCCTGATATCCTTTGTGTGAATTTCTTTATCATCAAATTCCTTATAATTATGGAAACTCTATTTTTCCACTCCTAGAGTATTAGCCCTGTGGGAGCTCAGTGAGAGCTATGTATCACAGATCTTTAAAATGAAATAAACAGAAGCTGCAAACATTTCTGCGGAGAATAGCCCACTTGATCTGTGACAAAAGGATATTTAATGATATCAGTAGTTATATTTTCAATGTATTAGCAATGTTCTTCAGTATTAGCTCAAAAAATAATGTCTAGCAAGATAAGTAAATACTTGCATATATGCTAAATGTACACACATTACTTTGTAATTATTAACCCTTTAAATGTTCCTCATATAAGTTTCCTTGTCTTACAGCAAGTCTAAGAAAAGATTAGTGATCTGCTGAAAAGTGATCTGCTGCAAAGCCCATGTTTACCACGTTACTGTTCTTTAACAAATGTACTGAAGACAGATAAATTCCACTTAAATGTAAGCTACAAAAGGGCAGAATTTTTGTGTTTTTTCATTGCTGTGTCTTTAACGCTTAATTAGCACCTGGCACCCAGTATGCACTTAATAAATATTTGTTGAGTAAATGAAATGCCTCGAAATCTATTTTCACCTTGATCCTTACCTAATTGTGTATAATCTGTGATAATAGAAACAGTTATCTCAGAAGGGTAATTTTTTGAATTTACTGTGTGGCTAAGTGATACTAAAGCATACAGCTGTCTCTAAATGGAACAATGAATATCCATACTTTCCATTGATCATGGGTCAGAACTTTGCAGATACGCAGAATAAAAGCATATATAACAGTTTCTAGCCTAGTGCTGGACAGAGAATGCTCAGTAAACATTCACTGAATTTACATTTGTGTTTGTATATCAATAAATAGAAATGGATACAATGTAGTCAAATAATTCTTATGAAAGTAAGATTAAATCTCCTTTTAACTTCATATGTGTATTTAATAATATTTAAGGGGACTCCTAAATGTAGTGGTTAAGTTAGTGGAATTGGGAGTCAGAGCAACGTTGGTTCAAATCATAACTTTGTTAATTACCAATATTCTAAATTTTGGCAGATTACTCAATCTTTCTAAGTAACTTCATTTATTTTCCCCAAAGTGAGGATAATAACAGTAACAACTTCACAAGGTGGTAGTGAGTAGTAATTGAGAGGGGTGCACTGGAAGGGTACAGGGAGTGTTGGGTCAATGAAAAGGGTGCAGGTCCAAACCTATGATGACAGCTTAGGTGATTCTATTGCTAGAAGTCAGAGACCACCAAGGGTCTCTTTGCTCCTTGGTATCTACATATGACATTGGCTGGCACCCATGTTCCGCAGCCATAGAAGTCCAAATTCCTCTTCAAGGTTACTGAGGATTACTGAGGATTCTACACTTTTATGGTGATTTCTGTATCTAGAGTGCTGCTTCCATGCCTTTTTCTTAGAACAACTGTTTTTATTGACTAAGATGAGAAAATGAGGAAAATCCTATAATTCTACCCACTCCCCAAAATGCACACTCATACAAAGTATTAATAAGACTTTACTGAAAATCTTGGAGTCAAGGGAAAAGAATCACCTTTAAAAATTTTAAAAAAATATAAAATTTTATATTAATTTAGTTTTCATTTAGTTTTATTTTTTGGCTACCAAAATGTTTGTGTGTTCTCCTTTTTGTCCCACATAGTTACCAAGTATTCCAAATCTCATTCATTCAACTTCCTTTCCCTTCTATCATCTCCTCTACACCATCCACCTTCAAGCAAAACAGATTTACCATTTGTTTGTTTATTTTAGCAAAGGTTTATATTGTACTGATGATTTTAGGTTCTTGCATTTTACCTCATGGAACTTAAGGAGACTCCCCCAAATTAAAGGCAGTTATTTTCCAAAGAAGAATAGTCTGCAAATTTTACAATAGTGTATATCTCACTCATTATGCTTATGACTAACTGCCAACGCCACTCTCAGGAGAAGGATCATATGTTTTTCATGTGTTTGCTTATTGTTACTTCTGAAGTATATTTAGTCCAGCTACCATTAATAATTGACCATACGAATTACTGACTCTACATCTTATATTAGAACACCTATCCAGACCAAATTTTATTTTTACCAGTCATGATTATTTCCTCTCCCTAAATGACAATCAGGATTAACCTCAAAATATATGTGTGTGTGCATGCACGTGTGTTGTGTGCTTCTCAACTATCCCATAATACTGTGGATAGTTTCACTGATCCAAACCTTTTAAACATGCTCTCTGCCTCCTATAAATGTCTGTTCCCTGTTAAGTTCGCCTGGCCTCACCACCAACTGCCATGTTCTTCTTTTGAGGTGTTATAGTCTAACTTCTGGTAAATACTTCTATGCTTTGAAGACTTTAACATTGTCCTACTGTTATTCTTTACCTAAAAATTGCCTATTTCCTAGGAGCAACTTCCATGTGAACCTCACATTTAGTAATTTAACACATTTGTTTGATTGGTAAATGATAATTTCATCAATTAAACATGACTGAATGTTTCAATAACTACTGAAAACATCCCTTATTTTGATCATGTTCTACTATTTTACCTAATAAGTAATTCAATTCCTCTTATCTAATTGTCTATGAACTCAATGAGATTGTCAATCAATTAAACTTTAATCTTCTAATTATCCATTACCAAGGCTCTACCTTCAGTTTTTTTTCCCCAGTTTAGTTTTTATGATTTTACTTATAATTACTATCTTGTAAATAAGCCATATCTTGTTTAACTGTACTTCATTTTATTGCATTTTGAAGATAGCCTTTTTTGCAAATTGAAGTTTTGTAGCAACCTGACATTGAGCAAGTCTATTGGCTCCATTTTTCCAACATGTGCTTACTTTGTATTTCTCACATTTTGTAATTCTCACATTTTGTAATTCTCACAATATTTCAAACATTTTCATTATAATTATGTCTGTTGCAGTTTTCTGTGATCAGCGATCTCTAATGTTGCTAGTGTAATTATTTGGGAGCACCACAAACCACCTAAATCTAAGACTGCAAATTTAATTGATAAATGTTTGCATTCTCAGTATTTCACCAACCAGCCCTTTCCCCTTTCTTTTCCTTTGCTCAGGCCTCCCTATTCAATAAGACACAATAATATTGAAATGAGGCCAATTAATATGCACAGAATAGCTTCCAAGTGTTCAAGTAAAAGAAAGAGTTGCATGTCTCTCACTTTAAGTCAAAAGGTAGAAATGAGCTTAGTGAGAACGGCATATGGAAAGCATAAATAGGTTAAAAGCTAAGCCGTTTGAATCAAACAGGTAGCAAATTGTGAGTACAAAGGAAAAATTCTTAAAGGGAATTAGAAACATTAGACCAGTGAACACACAAATCATAAGAAAGCAAAACAGAATTATTGTTGATATGGAGAATGTTTTAGTGGTCAAGATAAAAGATCAAATCAGCCACAACATTCCTTTGAGCCAAAGCCTAAAGCAGAGCAAATGTCTAACTCTCTTCAATTCTATGTAAGTTGAGAGAGGTGCAGAATCTGCAAAACAAAAGTTTGAAGATAGTAGAGGTGGGTTCATAAGTTTTAAGTAAAGAAGCCATCTCCATAGCATTAAAATGCAAGGCAAAACAGCAAGTGCTGATGTAGAAGCTGCAGCAAGTTGCCCAGATCTAGCTAAGATTGTTGATGAAGGGGCTACGCTAAACAGTAGACTTTTAATGTTCTTGAAACAACCTTATATTGGAAAAACCTGCCATGTAGGACTCTCATAGCTAGGTAGGAGAAGTCAATTCCCAGCTTCAAAGCTTCAAAGAACAGGCTGACTGTCTTGTTAGGGGCTAGTGGGGCTAGCTGGTGACTTTAAGTTGAAGCCAGTGCTCATTTACAATTCTAAAAATCCTAGGGCTCTTAATAATTATTTTAGTATACTCTAGTTGTGTTTAATTAATGGAACCACAAAGCCAGGATGACAACAGATGTGGTTTATTGAATATTTTAAGCCCACTCTTGAGATCTACTGCTCAGAAGAAAAGATTTCTTTCAAAATAATACTGCTTATTGACAATGTACCTGGTTACCTGAGAGCTCTGATGGAGATGTACAAGGAGATTAATGGTGTACTCATGCCTTTTACATGACATCCATTGTATAGCCCATGGATCAAGGAGTAATTTTGACTAACAAGTCTTATTATTTAAGAAATATAGCTTACTTTTCCATTCCTGTAATACTTTTCTTATGAGGACAATCTCCAGTTCCATACAGATAGTTGGAAAAGGTATTAATTTTTTTTATGGCTGAGTAGCACTTCATGGTGTACATATACCTCACTTTATTAATCCACTCATGAACTGATGGTAACTTGGGTTGATTCCACATCTTTGCAATTGTAAATTGTGCTGCAATAAACATTCTAGTACAAGTGTCTTTCGGATAAAAGAGCTTTTATTCCTTGGGGCAAATACTCAGTAGTGGGATTGCTAGATCAAATGGTAGGTCTACTTTTAGTTCTTTGAAGAATCTGCATACTGTTTTCTGTAGAGGTTGCACTAGTTTGCAGTCCCACCAACAGTGTATAAATGTGTTCCTTTTTCTCAACATCCATGCCAGCATCTATTGTTTCGGGAATTTTTGATAAAAGCCATTCTCACTAAGGTTGGAGAGTTAAGTGATATCTCATTGTGGCTTTGATTTGGATTTCATTGATGATTAGTGATGTTGAGCATTTTTTCATATGTTTATTGGCCATTAGTCTATCATCTTTTGAAGAACTTCTGTTCATGTCTTTTGCCTACTTTTTAATGGGGCTGTTTGATTTTTTTCTTGCTGATTTCCTTGAGTTCTTTGTATATTCTGTACTCATTATTAAATCGGAACTAACCAATCATCACTCATATGTACAGATGGAAGTTAAACTCGACAGAAATCATGCAGGTGTGAAGGAAGAGGAGGGGATGGCTGAAATCACACCTAACAGGTACAATGTACACTATCTGGGTGACGGGCACACTTATACCTGACTCATGAAGTACAAAAGCGATCCATGTAACAAAAATATTTGTACCCCTGTAATATCCTGAAATAAAAAATATATAGAAGATGATAAAAAATAAATAAAAACCATCTCTGCAGAGAAAAAAGAATGTTACTTTTGGAAAAGAAAAAAAAAAACAGTTATATTCTCTTCCTTGGAGCCCATAAATTTATGATTAATGGGAGGAAGGAAAAAATAATAAATTCTCCTTATGTGTTTTAAAGTTTCAAAAAAAGAAAAAGAAAAGAAATACAGTTTTCAAGTCTATAGCTACCCTAGATAGTGATTTCTCTGATGCATTTATGCAAAATAAATTGAATGCCTTCTGGAAAGCATTCACCATTCTAGATTCCATTATGATCATTTGTGATTCATTGGAACAGATGAAAATATTCACTTTAACAGGAATTTAGAAAAGTTGGTTTCAACCTTCATAGATGACTTTGAAAGTTCAAGACTTCAGTGGAGGAAGTGACTGCTGATGTGGTAGAAATAACAAGAGAACTAGAATTAGAAGTGGAACCTGAAATATGACTGAATGTCTGCCATCTCATGATTAAACTTGAACAGATGAGGTGTTACTTCTTACGGGTGATCAAGGAAATTGTGGGGTTTTGTGTGTGTGTGTGTGATGAAATAGATTCCTGGTGGAGATGCTCTGAACATTGTTGAAATGACACAAAGGATTTAGAATGTTACATAAACCTAGTTGACAAAACAGCAGCATGACTTGAGAAGATTGGCTGCAATTTTGAAAACATAGTTCTACTGTGGGTAAAATGTAAACAAACAGCCTTGAATGCTACAGAGGAATCTTTCCTGAAACGAAGAGTCAATAATTGTAGCAAACTTCATTGTTGTCTTATTTTGAGTAATTGCCACAACAAACTCAGTCTTCATTAACCAGCACCCTGATCAGTCATCAACATTGTTGATCAGCCATCAACATCAAGGAAAGATTACAATTTGCTGTCTCAAATGAACATTAGCATTTTTAGCAATAAAGTATTTTTTAAATTAAGGTATGTACATGTTTTAGATATAATGCTAGTGTGTACTTCCTAGACTATAGTGTAGCATAAAAATAACTTTTATATGCACTGGGAAACCAAAAAATGTAAGTGACATGCTTTATTGCAATATTTACTTTATTGCATTGTTCAGGAACTGAACTTACAATATAGCCAAGGTTTTCCTGTACTTACAACTGTCTTTCTTTCTATTTTCCCACAGAACCCATATGAATAAACATTAAGATTAGAATAAGTTAGGATAAGCTATTGCTGCTCTAATGATCATACTCAGGTAAAACATTCCCTGTTAAAAAAAAAAAAAAAAAAAAAAAAAAAAACAGATCTCAATGGGTTATGACAAGTAAAATTGATCACTGCCTCTTCTCTGACCCATGCAGTCAGTTGGAGGAAGAGGAATGTTGATTGTGTTTTATGCAGTCATTTGGGGACTCATCAGTCTCCTTCAGTTCAGGTTGCTATAAGCATATATGGAGAAGGCATATATTTTATTTTCTGCTTTAATCAAAAAATATTAATAACATACCAGATCTTTTAACATTTAATTTGTGAGAACTAGCTGCATGGTCTCAACTTGATGGAAGAGTCTAAAAGGTGTAGTTTATCTGTGTGTCCATAAACAGAAAAAAAATGTTTGCTCAGCAATGACAGAAAAACCCAAACTACTAATGCCTCCACCCAAGAAGCTAACTACTATTAATGAAAAAGAAAAAGTCAAAACAGCAGCAGCAACAAGCACGTATATTCCTATAAATCCTCAATCCTCTACCCTGCTCAGACACTTTTCCACATTTCTCTAATTCATTTATGGTTGCTTTTTCTGCTATTTATCTTTCATATATTCTCCACTGTCTTCTAATCTCTGACCTTCTTTTTTCTTTTTCTCTTGCCTGAATTATGAGAGAGAGAGAGAGAGAGAGAGAGAGAGAGAGAGAGAGAGAAGAAATATCCAAGTAGGAATTTTCTCTACCTTCTGCCGCCATATGTGAAAACATTTCTGTGTCTGAATCTGTCTTTCTCACTTCTAGTTCTGTTGCATTGCAGTGATTCCCCATCTTCCATTTAAGGCACAATTTTTCCAGTGTACAACATCTCACATCATTGCCCATATTCCCCTGGGCAAAGAGACATTTCCCATTACATTCAATCATGCCAGTGACCCCCCATCTTTGCACTGACTGTACATCTCTTTCTAGTTATCTTCTCATTTCCCATCTCTGCTCCATACTATAATAATGCATTTTGGAAGGGTCATCTGTGTGGTTTCCTCTGCTTCTTCATATCTCAGGTGCTCTTCAACCCACTTCACTCTGGCTTCTGCCCACAACACTCTATGGAATTTGCTCCTTCCAAGCTTCCATTGATTTCTGTCATTAAATCCAATAACAATTTTTCATTTTCACTTGTTATTTTACACTTTATCAACTTTCAATGGTCTTGAAAATGCAATCCTATTTTAAACACTATTTTAAACAATCCTATTTTTGCTTGACTCTTCTCACATTACACCCCTATTTTCCTCTTAACTTTCAGTCCCATTCTCAGGTAATCTTTCTTTGCTATTGTAGCACTTGAGGTTAACCTCTATTTCCTTCTCAGTGTTTCCCCCAAAGAAAAGTCACACTTAATATATCCAAAAGCAAATTCACAATTTCTTCTTTTTCCTCTAACTCTGTTCTTCCTTCATATCCTCCCGTCTCAGGAATTCATTCAGTGGCTCAAATCACAAATCTGGGGATTTTGAGGACACTTCTCTCTCTCTGTAAGCCATCAAATCAAACCAGTTATAAAGTCCTGTGAATTTGAAATTGGTCTTTTGATTTTTTCATCCTAATAGAAACTGCCAATATTTTCTCAACAACATTTGCAAGTATAAAATCCTTCTAGTTTCCTTAAATCTATTATTTATAGCCACCATTTTTTTCCCTCTCCACCCAGCATTCAGAATGGTTTCCTTAAGTAGCTAATCCCATCTTGTCCCTCTCCTACTTAAAATGCTTAGCCTCTAGATTGAGGAGCACACCTATTCATTTGATCTGTCAGGTCTTTTCCTGTCAGGCTCTATCTCCTTGTTACAATTGATGTTGGGCCTTGATCCCCTCCCACTCCATTGCATCAGCCAAAATTGTCCTTATTCAGTGATTCAAACATGTCTATTTCCTTTAAGCCTCAGGAATTATGGGGCATTTTGTTCCCTCTGCCTGAATGTTCAGTTGTACCTATTCCAACTCTCGTCTGGACAGTTACTCCTAGTTTTTTGTTCTTAGGTCAATTCTCACTTTTCCAAGGAAACGTTTTGCACATATTACTTTCTATTTGATTAATTGATTAAAAAATCTTCTCAGAATCAGCATCATATTCTTTCATTTAGTCATGATTTAAAAAAACTTATGTGATTCAGAGCTGCTTATAGGTGCAGCCATCTGGCATGAGCTTATGCTATTGTGTCCCTGTTGAGAGGAACTATCCTTGAACAGTAAAATTAAAAATACTAAAAATTTCTATTTGTATCCCCGTTTCTCCTTTCTCAGTTCTTCTGTTCAATGCCATTCTATTTTTCTCACTAATTCAGATAAAAGGTAAAAGTTGTCTTTATCAAATATTAATTGGAAGATTTCATTGGTATTGGAAAGGGATTAAAATGATAATACATTAAATTGAAATAATTTAATAAAATTTGATTTACTTTTTTCTCAAGATAGTTACTGTGAGATGAGGTTTTAAGTAGATGAAATAACACTGCATTTACTAGTGTGATTTTCTCATCTGAAAGTACTTCTCTTGAGACAGCAGTGGAGAGTTGAGTAGTATTTGATACAGATTACATGATAGCAGTTATTTCTTTACTTTGAATCCTTCTTAAGTATGTTTTACCATCAATAGCAGACAAAATTTATTTATTGCTTAGTCCTTTTCACATGTGACTTAATTTGAATTTAAAAAGACCTTCGGGATAGGTAACTTTTATTACCATCTAATGAAGAAACTGATGGTTAAATAAAATATCTCATTGCTTAAAGTCACACAGATAATAAATAGGACCAGATTATGAAACTAAACTGTGTGACAGCAAGTCTCTTACTCCTAAACAATGTTATATGGCATTTAGTTTTACTATAAAGCATTCCCAAATGATGTAATCTAGATATTTTGTAAAAGGTAAATTATGCCAGGATTTCTCCATTGTTTAGCCTAATCTCAATTATAAAATTCAGGAGAAGTGCAAACCCCAGAAATCTAAAGTTAAAAATATTTAGAAATTGTTTTTTTTACATGAAATTTTACAAAAATGACCATAAGACTTACTTAAATTCAATTAAGCTATTCTCAATTTTGAAAGTGGTACAAATATATTGTAGGAGAACATGCTGAAGTTTATATAGTTGTTTATATTAATATTCAGGGTCCTCTCATTAAAAACTCCACCAGTTCCTTGGCCAATGACTCACATCAATCTATTCTGCCTGCTTAAACATTTTTTGATTGTTGTTTTGTTTCTTCATCTGTATTATTCATTCCAGATAGTTATTAATTGTCTATCTCTCTAAACTCAGAACTCTGTATATTCAGGGTTCCTTTGGGAAAATGGGGGGATTTAATACTCTTTAGTGGAAAAAAATCTTCATGTTTATACTTAACATTTTAAATAAATTCCACTATTTATATCATGCCATTTATCATCATTCATGTGGTAGATTATTGCAGAAAGAGTCTCCAATATTTTTGTCTCTTTCTGTATTTTTCCTTGGATAGATCTTTACTCATTCGTTCTAGTCTTGGCCATGAACACGTCTTTGCATATTGAAGAAATCAGCAAATGTGACAAAAACAGAGACTTGAAAAATGCTTGTGGGTTAGAATTTAACTCGCTGCTCTTATAACTTTGAGTTGTCATATGAGCAAGCCGAGGCTAGGCTGTGAGTAGCATGTGGAACAAGTTCTCATGTGTCCCAGACAACAATCAGTCAATCTAGGGAAGTAGAGCTGGCCAGTTGGTTGCCTGCTGAGGGCAGGTACATAAGTGTGTACATGAGAGACCAACAGAAGTTCTGCTCTTCCAAGCCTAGTCCACTGACTGTCCATAAGATTTTTAATTAAATAAATGCTGTGTTAAGCCATTCAGTGTTGATGTTTCGTTGGACAGTAAAAGCTAAATGATCCAAGTATTTTCCTGGTTAAACTAACTGCATAGGTTACTGTTTAATCACTATTGATCCTAAAGCTTGTGAGTTATATTACTACATTTTCAAGTTAATAACATTCATTTTTATAGGAATCATAGACAGAGGAGAAATAGTCCTCAGAAAGGAAGGAATTAAAACACACACACACACACACACACTAAAATTGAGTGCTCAGTGCTAAGCATTTTATTATGTGCCTGTATCCATATTATAAAGTAAGTGTGTGTGAGCCAGCACAAGTACCTGTAGAAGCTCTCCAAAATGCATTTTTCCTCTTCTTTCTTCAATTAGGGGACTTACTGCCTGATGCTTATACTAATTGGCCCATATAATAGATATATGCCTAGGTGCATTAGCAGAGAAGGAAAAGTTAGAAAGAGGTGAAGCTAGTCAGAGGCCTACCATTGCCATGTTCATGAAAATTGTGGAGTTTTTATTTCTTATTCCTTGTGCTAAAATATCCCTGGATTGGTTAGCATTGTACCAAAGGGTATGTGATCTTTAAATATTTCTTTGAATTTTAAACACAGACTATGTGGTAATTGAATACAACATAATGATACTTTCTAAGTAATAATCATCATTTGAAGAGTTATATGACTTGTATTAAACTAAAGCCTTATTATTTGATAAATTATGTACAGCATAATTGATAGAAATACTTTTCTGCTACCTCACACACACTAGGAAATAAAGTTTTACAATGGGCTAAAATTTTACAGATTCACTTATACTCAAAATGTTCCCATAAAGTCATTCATACATAGGAAGTTTCCCTTTCATTCACCCCCCTGTCGTGGGAGGTTTTTCAACTACTTGTCAAGCAGTACTCTAAGCAGAAGGAATAGCAGCTAAAATAGAAAAAGTTAGTGGTGTTCCTAAATAAACAGAATAATGAATCTTTGCAGATCATATAACCTTAAGAAACTGAAAATATGTCTTTTTTCATATTTTCTTAGTATGTGCTTTATTTTTTCTTCAGCATGGGAAAAGAAAGTTTACATTATAAACAACAGATACTTATTTTATTAGATGCCCAATTAAACAATTTCAAAGGAATAAGATCTGCAATATTAACTTATGTAATGTGTTAAACTAGAATTTGAGGTTATATATATTGGTTACAGATGGAAAAGGATGGGATAAGTTGGAAACTAATAAAAAAAAATAGTCTTTCCACACTTTTTAATAGAGAATAAGAATAACTTTCATACAAAATGATGACATTAGATTTGTTAATTTACCAGAAAGTATGAGAGAGTTTTTAATCTATTAGTATAAATCACAAATTATACTTAAAATATGTTCAAAATATAGCAATACTAAACATTACCTTTTAGCAAGCAGGTGAGATACTTTCAATTGCCTAACTCTGTACTTGTAAACACAAAATATTGCTACATATTTGAAGTTAATTTTGAAAGCAGGTATACTTTTACATTGCTTGTATAACCTTGGTTAGTTTCTTTCTTCCCAAGATATTTTTTTAGATCAAAATTCAAGTTTTTTAACACTGAGTAATATTCCATTGTAAACATATACCAAATTTTAATAATCCACTCATGAATGACACTTGGGTTGTTTCCAGGTCCTTGCAATAGTGAATTGTGCTGCCATAAACATTCAGGTGCAGATGCCTTTATAATAGAATGTCTTATGCTCTTTTGGATAGTTTGATACAGGCCAATTTCACTGGGGTTAGATAATATCTCATTGTGGTTTTGATTTGCTTTTTATATTTATCACAGCACAATTCACAATTGCAAAGACTTGGAATTAACTTAAGTGCCCATCAATTGATGAGTGGATAAAGAAAATGTGGTGTATGTATATATGTACACACACACACACATACATACACACCATGGAGAACTACTTAACCATAAAAAGGAATGAAATAGTGCCTTTTGCAGCAAATTGGTTGGAACAGGAGACCATTATCCTAAGTGAAGTATTGCTAGAATAGAAAAACAAACACAACATGTTCTCGCTCATAAGTGGGAGTTAAAAAATGAGTACAAACAGGCACAAAGAGATGTAAAGGACATTGGAAACCAAGAAAGGGGGAGAATGGGAGGACATTAGGGATAAAAATTTACCTATCAGGTACAATGAACACTATCCTGGTGACAGGCATACTAAAAACCCTGACATCAGCATTATATAATGAATCCGCATAACAAAAACATTTGTAACCCCTTAATATTTTTAAACTAAATAAATAAAAAAAATCAAGTTTTTAATCCCCTAGGAAAATATATTGTATAAACAGAATAATCTCAGTTTCTTTATATAATCTACTCTCTAGAAAGTTACAAATTTGTAAAGGGCAAAATTTCAGAAACGTGAACTCCCACTTGCCAATATTTCCATCATGGAACATATTTCTGCATGTGTGTTGAGTTTAAACAACAAGATGGGACTACATTCAAAATATCTTCTTCTTTTTTTTTTTTTTCTTCTTTTTTTGAGACAGAGTCTCACTCTGTTGCCCAAGCTAGAGTGCCATGACGTCAGCCTAGTTCACAACAACCTCAAACTCCTGGGCTCAAGTGATCTACTGCCTCAGTCTCTTGAGTAGCTGGGACTACAGGCATGTCCCACCATGCCCTGCTAATTTTTTCTATATATTTTTAGGTGTCCAATTAATTTATTTCTATTTTTAGTAGAGACGAGGTCTTGCTCTTGCTCAGGCTGATCAAAATATCTTCTTATTCTTAAATAGCAAGAATCCTGAAAGTGGAAAAATAGAAAAAAAAGTCAGCATTATTACTTATTTAATGATAATTAAACATATATAATTCTAAATATGATATAGGAAAGGTTTCTATAAACCTATAAAGCTGTTCATTTCCAAATATGTCAATATTTTAAATAATTATGGGGATTTATGTAGAACAATATGTACTAAAGTTATAAAAATATAAGGAGGTGAAATAATTTATACAGCAATATATATAGAACCTAAAAATATGGAAATCATGAAAGTGACATGATTTTAGGCTTAGGATAAATAAATTTTGTATCATTTTTGATTGTCAAGAGAGGAAAAATAACATATTACTGGTGAGTGGATAAGGGCTAGTAAGATGATTGAATAGCATGACAGATATTCTCTTGACCACATTGGTAATACTTGACCTGTAGTTATAGTTTAAAATGTAAATAAATATTTAATGGATTCTTGACTTCTCGAGACGATAAGTTTTGATATCATTAATGAGATGATTATTAATTATATGACAAAATGGCATGATACTGTGATAGCATGATATTGCTACTCAATATGGATTATTCTAGCATCTTCATGTAGAATCAAAAAAATCAAGAAAGCTAATAGAGTAACACATTCATGAGAAAACTGGTGCTTGCAATAGGTGTAGCTATGGAAATACAAGTCATGAGTAAATTTTAAGGATTGGTGGATAAATACACACATAATTCAGTAGCTGGCTATAGCAGGAAGAGTATGCTGAAAGGGCAACTGGATAAAAACAGCACAATCTAAAGCACCCACTAAGTGGTGAGTATAGGAGCGCTCCTGGGCATGGAGAAATTCAGAAGTATCATTACTGGGATAAGAAATGCATTTCTTTAACCCTTCTTAGGGAGAGGCAAAGGTATACAATGTAACCAAAATGCTAAAACAAACCAAAACAAATAACAAAAAAAAACCCAACTTTTTAACAGGTGGTGGGCAGGCAGGAGTAGGGAGGAGGAAAGGAATGTATGCTTCCATAACGTGTGTGATGCACACCACCAGGGGATTGGACATATAGAGGGGAGGGAGGGGGCAGGAGCAATATTTGTAACCCTAACAATATTTGTACCTCCATAATATGATGAAATAAAAGAAAAAAAAAGGAATGTATTTCTTAGCAGAGACATTTTTGGTTAATAATAACAATAAATAGATATTCTGTGCTGAAGATACAAATTTTGTAGTTATTCGCTAACTAATATCAGTAGAGTTTCCTAAAACAGTGAAATAGAGAAATGCCAGACTCTGGTAAAGGGAAGAAAGGAAGATAGATGGAGAAAAATGCAAACGGTCTTACAGTCATCAAGAAAGATGCCTTGAGATGGATGGATAGTCAGAAATGGAAAATTTTAAAGATGAAAGAAAATAAAGCAGAGTCTTGTGGGAGAAAATTGCAAGCAAAATTATAGAATAATTTAAATGTGTTTATTAGAACAGAAATCAAATTCTAGAGAACTATGTCAAGAATAAGCAATGAAAAATTGGAGCTGACAGTAAAGAAAACCCACTTAAGAAGGTTAGATATAAATGATAAGAGAAATAAGGCAATATTTTGTTGATGAAGTGAAGGTACTCTCTTCCTATTCCTCTTTACCACTTTCCATTATAAGAAAAAAATAACTGACATATATATATATATACACATATATACACACACACACAGATAGATAGATAGCAGATAGATAGTAGATAGAGAGATAGCATGACTTAAATGTTGAATTCATATAGAATAGAGGTTCATGTGATGACAGAGGCAGAAGTCAACTATCTTACAATAAGAGGCATCAAAGCAAAAATAGACCCTGGGTGGGAGGATTGCCAGGAATAAGAAATTCGTGGATACAATGGTAGTGGGAAAGGAAGAATTGTTAGAATGGAGAATTAGAACAAAATGGAGTTTATAACAGAAACTGTATAGAAATCTTCAGGTCATGAAGAAAAATCATATTTGGGAAATGATCCAGGAGAGAAGAAAAAAAGTTCCACAGCAAAAATACATGCAGAGTGTGGAAATGGAAAAAAAAGAAGCAAAAATCAAAGCATATATAAACATATATACTCTGGCAAGGATGTATAAAAGTTTTGTTACTATGCCTCTGCAGGCATTAACATACGAATGTAAATGAAGAGGATGTTCTCTGGCATCACCATCATCCAATATTACCAAGAGTTTACAGTATATGTTCTTCTGTTTGTTCAATATCTATGAGGATTTTTCCCAGTGATAATTTGCTTCACTTGGAAGTCGGGCTCACAAATACTATTAAATATACAAAAATTTACCTCACTTACTGTGGCATTTATTTAGCACATATATCTGTGGACAAATGTAAACATTGCATGAAAATACAACTACATTCATGCTTATTCAATAGCTATTCTCATTACTGCTCATATACATATTTTTTCTAGTTGGAAAATATTAGTTATTTTCTCAACTCAAAAACTATAAAAATGTTCACAAAGTAAACATTATGGAAGTTCTTCAAAAATTGAAAATAGAGCATTTATATAATCCAGCAATCTCATTTCTCAGTATATATTTAAAGGAAATAAAATCAATATATTGAAGACATATGCACCCTGATGTTTATTGTGGTACTATTCATAATAACAAAGATATGGAATCAACCTAAGTATCCATCAACAGACGAATGAATAAAGAAAATATGGATACGCACCATGAAATACTATTGGGTCTTAAACTAACAAGTAAATCTTGTCATTTGTCACAACAGGGATAAACCTGGACGATATATTGTTAAGTGCCATGAGCCTAGCATAGAAAGACAAATACCAAATAATCTCACCTAAATGTGGAGCCTAAAAGATTGAATTTATAGAGTAGAATGGTGGTTACCAGAACCTTTGATGGGCCACAGTCATCAGGGAGATGTTGATCAAAGAATACAAATATTAGTTAAGAGGAATAAGTTCAAGTGATCTATGTACAACATAGTGACCACAAATAATAACAATGCATTGTCTTCTTGAAAATTGCTAACAGAGTAGATGTCAAGTATTTTCATCAAAATAAATAAATGAATAAGCGAAGTAATATACATATTAATTAGCTCAATTTAGCCATTCCACAATGCATACCTTTCTCAAAACAACAAATTGTGCATGATAAATATATACGATTTTATTTGTCAATTACAAAATAATTTTTAAAAAGAAAAAAAAACACTCCACTGTAATAAGTATGTATATAAATATGCATATTTCTCTCTCTCTCTCTCTCTCTCTCTCTCTCTCTCTCTCTATATATATATATATATATATATATATATATATAAAAGTTGTAGGTCTCCCATGTTTCAGCTGGTATGCACTTTGGCCCTTTGTATTTCTTCTTCTTCTTTCTGCCTGAAACAACACTTGATGTTGGGAAATAGAGTAATGCCCTATAATGATCGGGAAGCCAGATACAAACTAAGAATAAAATAGGAGCTGAAATGTGAGTAGTATTACCAGCAATAGCTGTTCAACCCCAAACTGTAAGAACTTCCATTTGTTTAATATACACGGCCAAGACAATCAAAATTGATATTTAATGTTTCTGAATCAATTCTATTTGGGAAGATATATTAATTCAAATATTGAGAAATGATATTAAATATGATATTAGCTTATCAATCAAACACATTGTGAGAATCAAAAGAAGCCACTAAAACTGAAGAACACCCTTGCTGGTATTTGCAAAATAGAAGAAAATGTTTTATTTTGTTTTTGGCATTTTTTGTTTGTTTGTTTCCTTGACATAGCTCTTATTCCATCCCCTACCTTGTAGTTCAGTGGCATGATCACAGCTCACCACAGCTTCAAACTCCTGGGCTCAAGCTAATCTTCTGGTTCAGCCTCTAAAGTAGCTAGGACTATAAACACACCACCACACCCAGCTAATTTTTCTAATTTTTGAAAACACGAGGGTGTTGGGTGTCTCACTATGTTGTTCAGGCTGGTCTTGAACTCCTCAGCCTCCCAAAGTGTTAGGGTTACAGGCATGAGCCACCATGCTCATCCTCTAAGCATTTTTGAATTTCATTGTAGGGCCAACAGAGAAGATAAATAGAAAGATGGAATGAAAACAAATAGGCAGCAGTCTTATACACTGACTGTTGAAACTGATAGGTCAAAAATATTGAATTCTTTTTTCAAATCCCTCAGCACAGAATGAGCTCTAAAAGTCATTATCACAAGTGAGGGACTCTTAGAGTTTTCTTGAAGGTTCTAAAACCTTCTCTGTCTCCCTAAGCCATAAATACTTGATTCTTACTACAGCAAGAACCTTAGGAAACAAGCTCATCCACTAAGGTTTTCCTGGTCCTTCTACCACAACATAAATTAAATGACCATTTTCTTATCATGAACAGTCTTAAAAAACACTAAATTATGTATAGGAAAGCATAATATACTTGGAGAAAAATTTGTTGGATTATTTCTGAAACTCCCTTTTGTTGCTTAGAGTTTAAGGTGAAATCCATGACTTTGACAATTATATAAATTTCAACATGCTCAGCTGATGCAGAACAAGGTTTAAAGCCATTTTCCAAAGGCTTTAGGTACTTTAAAGTGAACAGAGCCTTTACTTCACAGCATGACTTCCTTATTCAAGAATAAAATAGAACTTGCAGAGAAGCAATAAAAATGATACCAAATAAAAGTCTGTGCTTTGTTGAATAGGGTAAGAGCCCAGAGCAATATTTTAAAAGCGAAAGTTTTACATTATTGGTCCAACGTACTACTTCATGCTCAAAGAGACACATCTCTCCTGTGATGAATATATGCATAGCAAAGAGGCATCTCCCTCATGTCTTAGCCTCCAAGGAGGACTTTTTGTGATGATGAAACTTTGAACATATATAGATTCCCTATTGAAAGGGAGATAGGGAGGTATAGGATTGGATAAGATAAATTTTACAAATATCAAGATGATATTCTTTTCAGTCACCAGTAAATACACTCTTGGGGGCTCATGTATCAGTATGTCTTGATAAGTTTAACTTCACAGGTTCTGTCATATTACTTGGGTGCATGCGGGGGACAGTTTGGTTACCTGTGAATGTCTATTTCTTGGGCATTGACAACGAACTTTCTACCAAACAGGATAATTCTGTCCTGGGCCGTTAGAAAAGTTTCACTTACAGCCAAACTCGAACTATAATTCATTACCTAAAATGTTGAAATCTGAGGGAGAAGGAAATATTTGGGAATTAACCTATTGATATATGAAGCATTGACATTCAAATTTTAGAATTACTTCATAGTACAGATAACTTCCTGAATGCCAGAAAAATATTGAAAAGTCTAAACGAGTATTTGCCAATAAAAGATTTGGTGTTTTTAGTCTTATCATCCATCCCATAGTTTTTTCAACCCACCTGTGCCCTAGTTCCATAAAAGGAACTCTATTAATATCAGCCTAATATTGAGATAAAATTTAAAATTAATACTCAAGACTTTTTCCACAACTCTTTTTCCAGCAATCAGTAGTTGATATTCTGAGCTCTCATTTCTATGGATGCTAATAAAAAATTCCCATTAGAGAGTACTATTTTAAGCTTCTTGTTTCATTTTTAAGATATTGTTCCAAACTTAAACAGTCTCAGAACAGTGAATTTGTAATTAATATATCTAAATATAGGCTGATAACTCCATCTATAATCATGAGTCTGAGATTTGTTTGAATCAGGGCAGGATTGTGTTATTTTCTCTTTTATTGCCTTAGCTTATTGTCTATTAAAATTATGAAAGCTGGGCAATTTTGATAGTGTGGAGAGACCTTGATGGCTATGACTGAATTTATTGAAAACTAGAGGATTTTTTTTGAAATCAGTGTCTTTCATAGCTCACATACTCTATCTAAATTATTGTCTTAAAAAGCCCAGAGTTAAAAGTTTATCCCTACACTTTCTAGTCATGCACAACATAAATTAGTTCTGAAGTTTAGTCATTTTAATTCCATTAAAATGATGGTCATATCTATAATTCTAGCCCTATCCTCTGGTATTTTGTCTTCTTATTGAGTGATAAGTATTATTTTTATAGTCTGGATACAAGTCCTTTGTCATCTACCTTCAACAAATATTTATTCTCAAACTGCAATTTTCTTTTTCATTTTCTTAAAACTCTTTTGAAGAATGAAAAATTTTAAATTTTGATCATGTTGAACTTATCCCTATTTTCTGTTATAGTTTTACTGTTTTATTCTATTTAAGAAGATTTGCCAGAATCAAATCACTAAGATATTCTCCTAATCTATTTTTTTTTCTGAGACAGAGTTTCACTCTGTTGCCTGGGCTAAAGTGGTGGTTTTTTTGGTTATGTTGAATCTAGTGCCTGGTCTAAAGTGGCAGTGGCGTCAGCCTACCTCACAGCAACCTCAAACTCCAGGGCTCAAGCGAGCCTCATGCTTCAGCCTCCTGAGTAGCTGGGACTACAGGAATGTACCACCATGTGCGGCTAATTAATATAAATTAGCCGCACATGGTGGTACAACTTAAAAAAAAAAAAAAAAAAACTATATATATATATATATATATAGTTCTCCAGCTAATTTCTTTCTATTTTTTGGTAGAGAAGGGTTCTCACTCTTGCTCAGGCTGGTCTTCAACTCCTGAGCTCAAGGGATCCACCTGCCTCCATCTTGCCCGGCCTCCTAAACTTTTTTCTAACAAATTTACAATTTTATCTCCTGTAGTTAGATTTATAATCGATTGCAAGTTAATTTTTGTATATGGGTGAGGTAAATATTGATATTCATGTTGTATGTGATTCTCAATTTGTGCTAAATGAATATTTTTTGTTTTGTCTTTTATTTTTGCTTATTTTTGGTTTTATATACATTTCTAATCCATCTTAAACAAAAATTTATGTAAATATGTAAATTAGTTACTAAAAATTTAAATGAATGAAGATGTATTTTACAGAAGTACAAAATACAAACCCAATTATTTGTATTATTAGATTCAACACAACCAAATCACTCTGTTAAATTGAGAAAATGATTCCTTAAGGCTTAATCTCAATTTCTGTACTTACCACATTGTGGAATGATAACAATCACTTCAAGACAACACTGATCTGTAGAGCTTATTTTGAATAACAGTAATATATAGGATATTTCCTCTTTGAGATATTATGAATTTGGCTCTTAGTAAATTGCTTGGTTATGGGTAAAGATAAAGATCCCTTCCTTCATAAAATCTTTATTTTATCTGATACCAAATAAATAAAAGATGACAATTTATTTGAAAGGCAGATGTAATTAATAAAGAAAAGAGATAATATTGAACACCACATATTTCTCAAATTTACATCAAGTAACAGAAAAATTTTAGCATGATGTCTAATCCTCTCTCTAACCTCAACTCCCAGGAACCTGGAAACAAGTGCTCTGATAAGCATAAGATCAAGGAAAAGGCAAGAGCAGTCCCTATAATAGTAAAGTTCTGTGTATACCAAAATCGAAACTCAGAAAAAGAATGTTGAGCAAGCAGAGCATGCCATTTACTAGGCCAATTTCTGTGAGATAAGGAAAGAAGCTAAAGCCAAAAAAAGCTCATATACTCCTGGCTAAGGGGGAAAAGTTTTCATGTGCGATATCTAAGATGATTTTAGAGGAAAGAGGGAAACTCAGCTTCTCTACCTTACACACAATGAAGCTTTAGCTTTGTTTTCCTTTTCCTTAAATTCAGATTATAAAAATGTCGATTGGGAGCCAGATCTAGACCTCAAATTCGGTTCTGAAGGGAAGGACTACTGGTCGTATATAAGGTGGAGGAGACTTAACATAAACATGAAAACATTTTTTAAAATGGTTTAACAACTTGAGTAAAAATAAATGAAAAGAAAGGAGAAAAAAATGACAGCAATGAAAGGATGGGGGGAGAGAGAGAGAGAGAGAGAAGACAAAAGGAGAGCCAAAGAAGGAAAATCTGATGAAAATCAGGAGATAATATAGTAATGCAAAAGAAGGATAAAACAATAAAGAATAATATATAAATCATAAAGCAAAGTGCCCCTTTTTAAGTACTTCTTTCCTTATGGAACTAAATAACACATAAATTTATTAGAAAAAATTCCCAAACATGAAATGATAAAATTACTTAACTACACTGAAAATTTCAAGAGTAAAGTAACAGAACCAAATTAAAGCTATAAATTATTAATTTAATACATACAGAGAAACAAAACTGAGTCAGCTGAAAATCACATTTGGGGCATAAAGGACTGACTTGTGATAATCATAGTGAATAAAGAGAAAATACGAGGCAAGGTTATATAAATTAGAAATGCACTGGATACAGATCTTTTAAAAAATCAATATATTAATAGTTGGTGGCCATGGTGTAAATAAACAAACGAACAAGATCTCAACTATTCAGAGATATAGGTAGGGAAATTTGTATTGATGTGAATTGAATCTGCTGGCTTTAAAGTTGTAGCATATTGGATTAAAAGTGTTTCTGAATGATAAATTCAGTACATATCCTCATTAAATTATAGAATTTCAAAAATAAAGAATCCATCAACCACTCTGGCAGAAAAAAATAACAGCACGTATGGGAAATAGATGTGTGGAAAGGCCCATTTCAAACTTCTTTACAAAGTATATGTAAAAAAAATGGTATGATTTTGTAGAATGCTTTGAGGAAATGTTAAGCCCCCAAAACTATAGGCTTTGGGGCAATCAATAGTTGTATTTTCAACCCTTGCTAGGGAGAGGCAAAGATATAAAAAGTAACCAAAATGTTTGTACTCTCATAATTTCTTGAAATTAAAAAAAAGTTATATTTTTAAAATATTTCTATAAATACTCTACAAATATTTTTTCCCACTTCAGTTCAAATAGTAGAAATGAATTTGCTGATTCCCTTGCGTTTGAGTGGGGACATGGAATTGGTTGAGGGCAGAAATACCTGCGGCACTGCCACAAGTAAGTGCTCAAGTCAGACTTTCCATGATGATGGATGTGTTTGCATAACATTATGATTTCTGATACGGAAGCCAATAGCCACATGTGGCTATTGAACAGGAAGTGTGCTATTGTGACTCAGAAACTGAATTCTAAATTTTATCCAATTTTAACTAGCTTAAACTAAATAGTCACGTGTGGCTAATGGCTCCCTTTTGAACAGTGCACTTCAGAACATTCTTTTCATTGTGCTGTGCTGAACCACCTCAGTTGTTCAGGATTGGGCTTGGAATTGAGTAAAATGATCAGAACCCTACTGCTGACCTGTGGTAAACATTTAGCATGAGAAATAACAGAGGTGTTTTGCTTTAAGTAACTGAGATTATTTTTGGTTTTATTACAATATAACCTCTCCTGATTTAGATACCCAGGGAAGATGATTTTATCTTTGGGAAACAGATAGACATTCACAAAATAAACCTCATTTATAGTAATAAAATATTCTTCTTGAGAGGAAAATAAATTTGCCTGAAGGCTAAATCTAGATAATCATGAGCTAAATCAAATAAAGGACTCAAGTAATATATATGTATGAGTATGTGTGTGTATTTATATGCAAGTATAACCTCATTAAATTATGAAATTAAAATTTTCAGTACATATTAATATAGAAATCTAAAGAACTAGGGAGAATGATAGTTGCTAAACAGATTGGAAATGTGCAAAATATGAACAATATAAGTAGTAAAAATGAAGATGTGAGTGTACAAAATGAAATAAAGTTGATATTTATTTTAAAATTCTGAGCATCGGGATTGGATTTTTACCATGTATAATTGAAGCATGCATTTTAAAATTGCTATAATGCCAATATATTTTTTTAAGTTACCACCTTCCACATTTTCATCTTATGGCTCATGGCTCTTTTTCAATTTCACTTTACTGTTGCCGATGCCACAAATCTATTCTCTTAGATTTGTGGTGTCACCACAATCTTTCACTTGATCTTTCTCTAATTATTCATCTCCAATGTAAGCAGTCCTGTCATTGTTTTCCAGAAAACGTCTAATGTTTTTGTCTTTAATTTCCATATCTCTTATCCTATTTACAGCCTCATTCACTTATTTTCTGCATAATTACCTGACAAGAAAACATGGATCTATAATAATTTGTTATCAGGATTAATATTAAAGGATAAATGCAAATACCCTCCTACTACCTTCAGTAGTTCTTATCATCCTGTTTTATTTTTAACAACCATACAATAGGTTTCAAATAATGTTCTTAATGTTACAGACGCTCTTTAGCTCTAATAGATCACATTTCTCTGCAAGAACTTGCAATTCACCCATTCTAATCTCATCCTTCTCTGTCACCTGAATGATTCTCCATTCTACTGGTTTTATGAGATAATCATTTTTATCCTCATTTTACTTATAAAAAGACAGGAGATTAGAGAATCTCAATCCTTGTCACAGAGCTAGTGCATGGTAAAAACCAGCCTTTGAGTCCAGGTGAGCCAAGCATACAACCTCCCAATAAGAAAAGTATTAAAACTATATGTGAATAAGAGACAAATTTACTTTTTGCGGGGCTCTCCCTGTAGGCAGGGAATTAGGAAACATATGCCCACAAAGAACAAGAGATAAACATAGTGGATGCTTCTATTTATGTAACAGTGAGGACCACCTCTTCCTATAAAAATCTAGAATATGTAATTTTAGTGTGCATTTTTTTAATAACAAGATACTCTTTTCACAGTATAAATTATCAAAACCAGGAAATTTAACATTAATGATATTGATAATAATAATTCACAGTTCAAATTTGAACTTTTCCAGTTGTCCCAATAACATCTTTTTTAGATCTTTACCCCCTAGAGCAGGAACCCAGTCAGGATTATGCCTTGTGTTTAATTGCCATATCTTTCTGTACTTCTTTAATCTGGAATGGTTCTTTAACCATTTTTGTTTTTTTCATGATCTTTACATTTTCAAGAGTACTCTTAGGTCATTTTGTAGTCTGTTTCTCAAATTAAGTTTGTCTGACATTTTCTTACTACATTTGCTTATGCTTTTTGTTGTAAATTTTGATAAGATGATCAATGGCATGATGTAAGCTCAGTGTACCAATAAGATGTCAATTTGCTTAATTATAGGTGATATTCAGTTTTTTCACTTAAGTTAATGAAAGCTGTGTTTCTCCATGTAAAGTAACTATGTTCTCCTTGCAATTAATAATTTGTAGGGAGAATCCATGAGACTCTATAATACCCTGCTCCTCATTAAATTTTCACCAACTATCCTGGACTATCTTAACATCCATCTACTAATGACTTCTTGATTCAATCAATTATGATTGTGATGGTCTGTGGGTAAATAAACATTTCTACAAAAATTATTGATTTTTTTAAATGCATGCTCATGTTTGCTACAGGTTTTGGGTTTCACTTAACATAATATGCATAGTGCAGAAATATCCCAAGTTTCAAAAGCAACATATAATTAGCACTAGTCTAGTGAAATCTCTGGATTTCCTGGAAGAAGCCAGGGGAAACCACCCTTTGAAAACCATGCCAGTGAGTATTCCCAGAGGAAAACAAACAAACAAACAAAAATTCAAAAAACACAGAAATCAATAACTGAATGGAATAAAAAAAATACAACCAAACAGGAATATTAATAAACCCCAGAATCTCTTATAGTAAATAAATATGTTTAAAGTAACTAAAGAATTAAAGAATGGAGAAGATGAGCAAAATTTTTATATTATTATTATTTACTACCTAAAATGCAGCTAGATATGAAAAGAACTACACAATGTGAAAAACAGAGTCATTTAAAATAAAAAGACAAAGGACTTATTAGAAAACATATTTTACACCTAGAAGGCAACTAGAAGATGGATCAGAGGCATTAGTCTTAGTGACCACATATTAAATAAATGAAATTAAAATACAAAAGAGTTTAAAAGAAAGGAAAAAGTAGTGTAAGAGATTAGACAAATTGGGAGAAGAGGGAGTTAAACAAGTTAAACTAGAAATAGATGTATAGCTGTCAAATAAAAGAAATTTGGAGTTGAGTAAGGAAAGACTTCAATCAGGATTATGGCAATGGGATAAAGGTACATTGCAATAGAGAGGATGCTCAGGCAGTCAGTTCTGCAAGTGTCTCAAATGCCAGCAGAAAGAGTATTTCTTTTATAGGGAGGAGTAAGCAAGATTGAAAGAACCAGGTGTCAGGAGTGGGTGGTTTCCTCAGACAATCAGGGAAAGTCTTACCTTAAGCAGATTCTCAAAATGGGATATTGGAGAGAGGCTGTTTACAGGGTCAGGCTGAGGGTGGTTCAAAATTCAGAGACCTTGAAGAAGGAGAAAAGTTTGCCTAAAATCTAGACAAGTTATATATTTTATTCAAATCCTACAGTGGGTTCAAAAAGTTCAGCTAATCATTAATGATGCAAAGAATGCGAATTTAGAGGATATGTGTCTGACTGCCATTGGTAAATAAGGAGGTTATCTTTGGGTCTTATCTGAATCACATGGGGAACATATAGAGTAGAGGCACTTCTATCTCATCACACTTGCCCAGGAACACAGTCTCCAACAAAGTTCAACATTGTCAACTTTTAGAAAATCCGCAAGAAAAAATCAAACAACCCTATCAATTAATGGGCAAAGGACATGAACAGAAACTTCTCAAAAGAAGACAGAATAATGGCCAACGAACATATGAAAAAATGCTCAACATCTCTAATCATCAGGGAAATGCAAATCAAAACTGCAATGAGATATCATTTAACTTCAGTGAGAATGGCCTTTATCAAAAAGTCCCCAAACAATAAATGCTGGCGTGGATGCGGAGAGATAGGAACACTCCTACACTGCTGGTGGGACTGCAAACTAGTTCAACCTCTGTGGAAAGCAATATAGAGATACCTTAAATCGATACAAGTAGATCCACCATTTGATCCAGCAATTCCACTACTGGGCAGCTACCCAAAAGATCAAAAGTCACTTTATGAAAAAGACATCTGCACTCGAATGTTTATAGCAGCACAATTCACAATTGCAAAGTTGTGGAAACAACCCAAATGCCCATCAAATCATGAGTGGATTAATAAAATGTGGTATATGTATACCATGGAGTACTACTTAGCTTTAAGGAACAATGGTGATATGCCATCTCTTGTATTTTCCTGGAGAGAGCTGGAACCCATTCTACTAAGTGAAGTATCTCAAAAATGGAAAAACAAGCACCACATGTACTCACCAGCAAATTGATATTAGTGGATCAACACCTAAGTGGACATATAGAAAAAACATTTATTGGGTGTCAGGCAGGTGGGAGGGGGAGGAGGGGATGGGTATATACAAACACAATGAGTAAGATGTGCAACGTTTGGGGGATGGACATGCTTGAAGCTCTGACTCGAGGGGGGAGTGAGGGCATAGGCAATATATGTAACCTTAACATTTGTACCCCCATAATATGCTGAAATAAAAAAATAAGAAAAAAGAAAAAAAATGAGAAATGAGAAAATATGCAATAGTTTATGCTTTAGGGCAGAATGAAAAATGCAAGTAAGACATAACGAAAAATTTCCTGCTCAATTAACTTTTACCTGATGGAGGTTATGTACTAAGTAACATTGAAGGTCCAAGAGTAAAATGGACAAGGCCCATCACTTCAAAGGGCTTCCCCATCTAATGTGAGAGATTATTTGAAGCCTATATAATAAATTGCATTACTTAAATATAAAATAAAAGCTGTTGTAGCCCAGAGGGAGGAAAATATACTCTTTTTATATGTAGGACCAGATTAGTTCCTGAAGGAGGTATATTTGAGTTGGTTCAATCTAATAAAACTTTGCTCTTTTCAAATTGCTTTCACATATGTAATCTCACAGGAAAATCACAAAACATCATGACTTAATCATGGCAGGTATTATTGTGCTCATTTTGCAGTTGGAAAAATATGGCTACTGAATGATAAGATTAATCCTCCAGGCTCCATTTAGATTGACTGCCCATACAGCAATTCTTTACTCCTTTCCTGTATTATATTTGAAGGGCAGTGGAGGTTAGAGAGTGTGATGAAAAACATAGCTTTTACTCTGGACAGAAAGGAAAGTTAAAAAAGAGGATAAAGAGAATAAAGAAATAAAACAAGTAAAAGATATATATGCCATTTAGCCTAGGATTTGGGAAGAAACATAATGAAAAATTTGGGAGAATAGATGGGAACACCAGTGATTATGGCCTTACATGGATACCAGAATTTACCCTTATACAGTGGTGGAATGTCTGGAGATTTCTGGCAACACTTATACAATGTCTGTATTTTCTCTCACATATAGTCCCAAATTATTTTCTCTCTGCAAGCCTTGATTTTCACCCCAGTTGGTCTTCTGTATTTCTCTTTCAGTATCTCATTAATTTAAGTTTTAATTAATAACTACTTTAATAAACATTTTAAAAGAAATTGAGTATATATATGCACCTATTTATAGATACACACACACACATAATGATTAAACTTAGAAATAATGCAAACTTCTCTGATAGGCCTCCAGTTGACACTTGAAAAGCTTAACATACTGATTATTACACAGTTCTAATGGTTCAAAATAATCCCTAATAAAGAGAGATAAACATAAATACAAGATTACTGATATATAAAAAATTGTGGATTTTATGGAAAATGAATCTTTTTCTGTTTTAAGAATTATTAAGGTTTTATCTAATAATGAGATGATTTTCAGTGAGTTGTAAAATAAATTATTCAAGTTGATGCTGAGAACATCTCATCATTTACATGATTGCGCCTTAAGGAAACAAATTTGATTAATAATATTCAAGGCTGGGCAGTGTCATTAGATAAAAAAGAATCACCTTTTGAAAACTTAATCTTCTGGATAATTTATGTGTGTTTATCGGAATATTCTCTATTCAAGAAGGCAAGGTGGACATAAATTAATCATGTTTTGGTAAAGATAGACTTGCAATTAAAAATAGAATTTTGACTCACAAATGTTGCTTGTGTGTATGTTTGTTTGTTTGGCTAAATATCACATTCACTAGTCATTGTGGTAAAGGCCAGAAGTAACAAATAAAAACATATTCAATAAAAATTTATAATATAACACATACAGAAAAATTAAACAACTATGCATGATAAGTTTAGTCTTCACCATGTAAAGAACTAGGAGCTATAATTGAAATATCCTGAAAAAGAACTGACATTTTAATTTGCCAGTGGCTTGTGGCAGACACACTGCCTGGCAGAGACACAATATCAGTATTAAGGAACTCACATAAAGGAGAAATCATATGGTATGGTTAGTTGAAAATCTTGGTAATTATTTTCCTACAGAAGCCCTAGGCTTTTGCTATAAAAGAGAGAAAATGAAACCCAAATGGGCAAATAAAAATTTTCCCCCTTTTGTATAGCTCTGTAATAATTCAAACATCATATAACCCAATGTATAACCTAAGCATAGGATCATGTAAAAGATATGTGCTAATTATTTTGAAATACAAGTTAAGAAATGTTTACTAAGCAATAACTATGTACAATACTTACTACTGAGCAGATACCAAAAGGCATGGAATGTGAACTAACCCTGGAGGCCAAAACTTTCAATTTGTTGAAAAAGGAAAGGAATAAGTGGGAATAAAAATGCTTAACAGCATTGCAACTATTAAAATGACATATTTATAATAAACATTGTTATTGCTTTGTCCAGATCCCCTCTGATATAGTTTATTGTATGTGAGCTTGTCATTCTGCTTTTGTGAGCTTCTTTCTACCACCTAGCCACTACCATATGTGGAAGGGTACCATTGTTCCCTGAAAACTACATCACCCAGAGTAGCCTAGAGCTAGAAATGTCAGGGAGATATCTCCACTCTCACCCCACTCCACACCCCAGAGTGCCAGGTGTTACTAAACAATAAATAACTGGTATAGTAGTAGGGAAATCCATACCACTTGCCGTGAGATGGGATAAACTCTGTTGTCTATTTTAAGTGCCAAACCTCTGGAGGACATCAAAGTGAAGCTAGGTTTTCACCTCAAATAACACCTGTGTTTGATTTCTTTCATTTGCACACAATTCCCTGCCACAGAATATGGCCTAAGAAAATCATTGCAGAAGATATTGTATGATGGTAAATTATTATTTGAAAATAACAAGTAAAAATATATGTGATGCCTCAGAAGATAGAGGCATTAGTGTGGTCTAGAATAGGCTAGTTTTCATAACTAAGAGACATTTTGGTGCTTAAAAAAAACAAAGTTTGATCAAATGGAGGAAATGAGCTAGTCTACCCCAGGGAACAATGTAAGAAAGTATTCATGAAAAAGTTCTCAAGTTTTTTTAGGATGAGTAGAACAGTTCTGCTAGAATAGAATTCTTGATGTTAAGTTGTGATTTGCCTAGGAATAAAAAATATTGCAGATAAGGAGTGATTTGCCTGGAAATAGGTTACAAAGATTCTTAAAACAGAAAAATAACCTAAAATGTATTCTCTAGAACTGGAGGAATCATTTGACATTTAGGAATAGAGAACTGATATGATTATAGCAGTGTTTTAAGATTTATCTAGTTGTGGCGTATTATATAAATTGAAGGACTGGGAGACGAGACAGAACAATTTTTAGCCTAGTACTCATGTATAAACATTAAGTAAATAGTGGTTCTAAACCTAGAATTTGGGCAGGGCTTGGGGGAGAGTTGTTAATATGAACAGAAATTAAGATAGTTAGAATGCCCAATGCTCTATAGAGCTATTTAGATTCACTTATAAGGTTCTGAGACTAATTTTTTGGGAGATAGCCAAAATGTGAACAGATTTTAAAAAGTAGAAGGAGGGTAAAAATGAATTCAAGGAGACATTTTGATGTTTAGAAACTAAGCAATTACTAATACCATCATCAAAAATAGGCATACATTAAATTAGAGCTCTGGTTGAAAGAACACCATTCTAGAATTTAAGAATCATGTATTTTACTGCAAACTCTGCTCCCAAACCCTTTCTATAATCTTATATAAATAATAAACTTTTCTGGGTTTTAAAAATTCATCCTCAGATAATTCTTATGACCGTATTAGCTGTCAAAATATCTTCTGATTATTATGGTATCAGGGAGAATACTAATAATTTTAATTTATTATCTTTTAAAGAGAATTTTAGGGCATGTAACTAAATTTTAGGGGATAATAACTACCTATAAGATAGTTACTAGAAATATGGAAGTGATCCTGAGAGGAAAGTTGGATTAGGGCAGGAGTTCTCTACAGGATATTTTGTAATGGGAGGAGATATTTTTGGTTGCAACAGTTGGACATCTAGTGGATAGAAGCTAGGGATGATGATAAACATCCTACAAAACACATGAAAGCCCCCCCATAATAAACGTATATCTGGTCCAAAATGTCTATGGTGCTTAGGGTGAGAAACACAGATTTAGTTGGCATTATACTGGAGTTATTAATAGACTCATCAACATTGTAAGTGTGTAACAGACCACAACAATTTTAGTTGACTTTAAAGAGCAATATTTTAAAAATCAATCTCTTACTCTTTTTTGCATTACATGTGTTCTCATTATCTACTTGATCTTAGTTTTAAAGTCATAAATCACTATTCATGACATGACATACTATAAGATTCATTCATTCACTACTTGGCACGGTGTCTTACTAGTGTTAGGCAAAAAGAAAGTAGTTGTGGAATAATGAAGAAAAGAATAAATACTACTATGCATAATATTATATTTCTTTTTAAATTCACTTCCAAGGAATATGAATATGTTCTCAGGAATATATATTAATTATTTATATATTCTCAAATTAGACATTAATATGCTAATTCAAATTAATGAGAGGTGCAATGGCACATATTAGAGGCTCGATTATATATTTGTTTAATGACTATTCGTATGGAACAAATAGACTAGAAGGCTTAAGGGAATATATTGTCATATCAAGATAAAGACATTTAAAATGTTTTGAAAAGAGGAAATAGTAGATACAATATTAACTGGCCATTAGGTATGCTTATCCTGATTTTGTTACTACGACACTAAATTGTCAACTTTATATAATAAGAGTTTTGGGAAGACATATTGATAGCAAGGTTAAAAATTAACTCATTTAGCCAGATACATATCTATTTCATACTACCACTGAAATATTTAATGACCATATAAATCTTAACATGCCTAACAATAAACTTTTGCTCTTCCTCAACATATTCTTTCTTGATTCTCACCTATTTTGGGACATGACATCATCTAGTGCTCACTTATACTTAAGCTCAAAACCTAGAAGTTATTTTGATCATTTCCTCATTTTGAAATCCAAAGTATCCATATATTGGTTGAGAAAATATCCAAATATAGAAGTAATCAGTGTGCCTGTCTCCATTACTGTTACTAATCTCTAAATCAAGTTATCACTGCCTGCATTGTATACTACAGCACCAACCTCTTAACTGCTCTCCCAGATTTCAAACTTGTTCTCAACTCCCATTCTCCATATAGAAATCTAAATAAATTGGGAAAACTATGAGTTACTTTGGGAAATTTCTGCTTAAAAACCTATAACTCAATTACTCCATTTAGTACAAACACATGAATGCAGTACAATATATTCCTTGGCTGCCTTTCTAGCATCATTTTCTGTCTTTTCCATGGAGGATTCCTATAGTTCTGGGTAAAGTGACTTTTGGCTCCAGTGGAGTAGTATGGAACTAATAATTAAAGAAACATAAAATTCTGTCAGCATATGTTACATCTATGACCACATGATTGGTGAATGGAAGGCATGTGACTTACACCTATCCAATCAAAGTGAATTCAGGGAAATTACTGGGAATTGTGAAACCTAAACTTTCCTATAGACATGAAAGCTTGAACTGTTTCAACTATTTTGAGGCCAGAAGAAATGTTAAGAATCTGAGGGCACATTCAACACATGAAGGCAAAGAGCTGAAGGAATTGCAGAGAACAGGGAGTAGAATTCTGAACAAACAATGCTTAATGTATGCACTACCTCTGACATTCGGCTTATAGGGGCCAATACATTTCTTCTCTGTTTAAACTGGTTATATTGGGAGTTGGAATTTTGTGACCAAAATCATTCTAAAGCAATAGGCTGTAAACATTGTTTTCTCAAGACTGCTTTACACTCAAATATTATTGACAGCTCCAAAAAGCTTTTGCTTATTAAAATATCTATTAATACATTTAAAATAGCATTCATAAACTTATTACAGAAATAGCATATATTTATAAAAATAACTGTATTTTCCAAAATAATATACCGAATAGAAGAATGACATTATTTTACATGTTTGCAAATCTCTTTAATGTTTGATTTAATCAAAGACAAATGAATTCTCATATCTTCTTCCACACTCAGTCTGTTGCAATGTTTGTACCTCTATGGAGAAAATCTAGTCTTACTGGGATATTTAATTCCAAAGAAGATATGCAAATGACAATAGGCATATGAAAAGAAGCTCGGCTTCATTAAACATCAGGAAAACGCAAATTAAATCTATAGTGAGATACCACCTCTCACATGTTAAGATGGCTACTATTAAAAAAAAAAACAAAGAGTATTATTTTTTCTCCACAAAGTAAGAATGTGGAAAAATTGAAGTCAAAACTCTTGTACACTGTTGGTGGGTATGCAAAATGGTGCACCCATGAAACATTATGGAGATTCCTCAAAAAAGAAAAAGTAGAACCAGCAAAGATCCAGCAATCCTGCTTCTTTGTATTTATACAAATTATTGGAATCAAAATCTCGAAGAGATATTTGTACTCTCATGTTAATTGTAACAATGTTCATAATAGCCACAATGTGGAAATATCTACATAACTATAGACAGATGAATGAATTAAAATGTGGTATATTGCATACATACAATGGAATATTGTTCAACCTTAAAAAGAAGGAAATCTTGTAATACATGACAACAGAGATGAACCTTGAGGACATTAAGGCAAATAAGCCAGTCACATAAGAAAAGATGCTTCATAATCCCCTTTATATGAGGTTTTTTTTAATTGTCAAACTCAGAAGCAAAGAACCAAATCTGTGGGCATCTTGATTGGACTTCCCAGCCTCCAGAACTGTGAGAAATAAATATGTTTTTAAAGCCACTCAGTCTATGACAGTTTGTTTTAGTAGCCTGAGCTAAGAAACGCTTACTCCCTCCAATTTCCTCTTTGAGAGTTGATTCAATCTCTTTTTTTCAATCTCTTCTCTTAAATTACATATTTATCATAAAAATATTATAGTTTCCAACTATTCTTATAACTGGCTAGAAGAAATACTTACTTATTTTTATTTCCACTTCAGTCTGTTTACATGTTCAATAGATTAAAATAAAGAGACTCTGAAAGGCACTGACATTTGCCACAAATTTGAGATGTAGAGGGTGGTAAATTTTGGACAGGGGAAGAGGAAAAGTTATACCCACATGTACAAAATGTAACAAAATAGACATTATCTTTGGCTGTTAAGTTCATTCACTCCTTCTAGAGTGTGGAACAAACAAGCTTACTCTGTAGCAATGGTGAATATAAGACATGATTCACATTGATGTCACTATTTGGTTGATTTTTTTTCTATTTTAGCTGGTTTAAGTTAGTTACCTGTGGAGCAAATGAATGGATCAGGTAGCACAAAAAATAATTGAAACCAGATGTTCTAGTAGTATTAAGAAATAGTTTGCAACTCTCACAATCTTCCAGGAAAAAAAGGAGACCACACTTGCTCACAAATTACATACTAAACATTAATTGCATTCATTATAGTGGCATATAGGTCCTAGGCTCTACTGATCTGAACAGGAGAAACAATGGTATCTAACTGCTTAGTATTGTTTGATGATAATTGTCATATACCAATGAAACTAGAAGTAAAGCCTTTGCTATTTTTTCCTGGATAAGGCAAAGCAAACTAAATCACCATCATCTGTGCTATTACCTGTTATGTGAGGCTTGTTAGTTAGAGAAGAAATAATGCTGGTAGCACTCTGCAATTTTCATCTCTGCTGCAAAAGGGCACAATGATTTTTCACTTTACAAAAATAGTCACTATTAGTCTTGTCATACAAAACCATTTAACACAGTTGATTTGATATTATGTCACTGGAAATTCAAATGAAATAACTGTATTCTCATGCCAGCATCAGATTGCATTGTGGATATTTTTTTCTGGCTTTTATTCTCTTGTATTTATGAAAGAAGGGTGGGAAGAGAAGAAAATATAAACACACAAACGCACACAAAATTCTTCTAAATAATTCAGGTGGCTAAGAATCTTGTGTTTGCTAGCAAACAAGCAATGCTAATACTTACATACTCCATTTTCTCTGCTTCACTTCATCAGATAAAACCAAACTGGACACTAGGAGTTACATTTTATGTGAAATGCATAGGGAATTAGCTCTGCAGTTTCCAGGGACAACAGCAAAATTGTGTGCTGGATTGCATTCATGTTATTTAAAGTGACTCAGATATTTCCAAGCAAGCTGATTTAAAAAAAAACAAAAATATTTTTAAGTAGTTAAAAAGGGCGTAGGACAGTGTTTTGTGCCATTCAAAATAATCTACTGTTAGAATCTTTATTTTACAGAATTTTTTTTTTCTATTTGCAGTCTCAAATTCAAAATTGCATATACTGTAGTTATATGGGCAAAGGTAAAAACAATTTTTACTTTATGGCACTAATGAAATTAGAAGGAATAAGTACTAACAACATAAAGGTTTTTTTTTCTTTATAATTTGAGGTTTAGAAGACATTTCTCACACAATTATAAAACACATTATAATTTTTTTAAAATTTTAATGGCCTTTATCAAAAAATTCCAAAGCAACAAATCTTGGCGAGGATGTGGAGAGATAGGAACATTCTTGCACTGCTGGTGGGACTGCAAATTAGTGCAACCTCTGTGGAAAAGAATTTGTAGACATTTCAAAGAGCTACAAGTAGAACTACCATTTGATCCAGCAATAGCACTATTAGGCATCTATCCAAAGGAACAAAAGTCATTCTATAATAAAGACATCTGCACCCGAATGTTTATGGCAGCACAATTCACTATAGAAAGGATGTGGAAATAACCTAAGTGCTCGTCAATTCATGAGTGGATTAATAAATATGTATACAATAGAATAGTTCTCAATTATAAAAAATCATGGTGATCTAGCATCTCTTATATTTTCCTGGATAGAGCTTAAGCCCATCCTCCAAAGTGAGGTATCCCGAGAATGGAAGAATAGGCAACACATATACTCAACATCAAATTGGAACTGACTGATCAACACTAAGGTGCTCACACAGTAGTAATATTCTTTGGGGGTAAGGGGTTGGGGTGAATAAGCTCACAGCTAATGGACACAATGAGCATTGTAGTGGGGAAACGTCTCAAATCATGGTTGGTATGTGGCAAAGTCATAACATGTGACCAAAATGTTTGTAGCCCCATAATTTACTGAAATAAAAAAAAGATAAATCTAAAACTAAATAGCTGTTTTTGAAGAAATAAAAGTAAAGTAAATTGATAGCTTATTAGGTAGCAGAATATTTTTTCTTTTTTATAATACTGAAGTGTTGTATTACATAAATATATTTATTTCATCTCACGATCGCAAAATGAAGCTTAAAGGGATAAATGATTTTCCTGTTGGGGCCATCGCAAGCTTGAGTCTGCCCTGCCTTCAAAGTACCTGCCCAAGGAATGTCCTACACTGTCTTTTCTCTTTTGGGAACCTAGTCAATTATTTAATAAAAGCTCTCTCTTTTCTTTATCAAAATATTCCTGAAATAAAGAATGGAAGAGCAATGCACGTAATTATTATGCATTATAAGAAAATAGTCATTATAAATTAATAAAAGAACCTAATGTAATGGGAAATATTTAAAAATTTAGCAATAATGATTAAGAATTACAAAGAAACAATGGTTTGTAGAATGTTATGTATTACACTTCAAAAATCACAACCCAACTATTGTGGGTGGGGAGGAGAAAAGAAGAAAGTAGGAGAGAGGGAGGAAGATTTTGAAAGAGACTGAGTCAGACCCATCTTTCTCCTAGCTGGTGCACGATCACCTATCTCAGCTTTCAAAAGACTTTGGGCATTACTTCCCAACCACAAGAGACATCTGATCTGGGAAGGAATGGATCCATGATCCATTTGTGAATAAACCAATTGCTAGAAGAGGATCGACTGCTTAAGATTCCCAATGATGGTGACTTTAAAGGTATGTTTTAGACAACTTTAAATCTCCATTAAAGTCAAGGTGGAATATTCTGAGATTGCCACAAAAGCACTGAAAAGCCTGCTTCCATTTCCAACATCCTATCATTGTGAATCAGGGTTTTCTAAAAATGACAGCAACCAAAACAAGATTACAGAGTAGATTGGACATAAGCAACACACTTTGGGTGTCATTGCTTCCTCCCAGCCCTTCTAGTTGCAGGAAAACAAGCTCAGGGCTTCAAATGATTCTTCATTATGGAGAGTTGTATAATTATTTCATTGTATATTACAATGTAATAATAATAGAAGTAAAATGCACAATAAATATAATGCACTTGAATCATCCTGAAACCATCCTCCCAACCCTCACCCACAGTCTGTAGAAAATTGTCTTCCTTGAAATTGGTCCCTGGTGTCAAAAAGGCTGGGGACCACTGGTTTAATTTACTAACATGAATTTTGTAACTGATCATCTAGCCATCCAGCTTTAGATTTCTGTAAGCATTTTCTACTTGACAACTTATAGTTCTTTCTAGCAGCTGCCACTTTACCTGATACAAGTTTATATCTCTTTTCTGTCAGCCCTGATTTCAAAAAGTATTTTGTACTCTCATCTTATTCCTTAACTTATTTTTTGAAATGAGGCAGATAAAAATACATTAATGCACAGCTTTTATAAACAAGTTTTCAAAGCCATTCAAGTTTATAGAACAATTCTTGGTAATCTGAAAACCATATACTGAGTACCACATAGAATATCACATTAATTATCACAAATAATTCTGTGATGGTGTGCTTAAAATTGAGCCAATGCCAATCATGCCCTAGTTTGATCATGCCTATATCCATGTTACCTAGAGATCTAGAGAATCTAAGTTTAATCTTATCCCTGGACCCTCAGAGATATGGCAAGCATGTAAGGCTATCTTAGGATGAAGAGAAGAAAAACTATTTTACATGTCATCTATCTACTTGGACTCCACTCTGTTTAAAGACAGTATCATTTATAACTGCTCTAATACATAAATAATATATAATAGAAATTTCAGCTACATTAATGAAAAATTTATATTTATAAAAGTTAAGAGTAATTTATTAAAAAGATACTACTGAATACATAGTATAGAACATAGAAGGATTGGTACAGTATAATAATAATTGGTACAGTATAAATAATAAATCATGTGTGTATGAATTATAAATAAATTATTTTTTAAAACTTTACCTAAATATAATCCTTATAAAATATTTGAGAATGTCCACAACGTAAAATACGTTGCTATACAATGATCTTTCAGAATAATTCTAAGTAAAATCAAGAAACTGATGTAAATAGCCATAAACTGAACTAGCAGATTTTAGAAAAATACGGACAGAAATTTCATCAAAATGTATAATAAGTATATCTTATTTTAAAATAAATAGTGATATTTTCAATATTTAGAAGAAAATACTATTTGATATTTTCCACTGAAAATATAACTCATTTAAATTACATTTTTTAAGTCTTAGTATTTTTTTATTTCTAAAATACAACTGGTGCTACAGTATTAGATACTTAAATGTATTACTTAAATGTATTACCATGACTACATTGTTAAGTTCTGGAAAAAGAGATATCCTCTCCATCCAACATCAAAATTATTGCCTTCATGTCATGTGGGTGATACATGCACAGGAAATTACCAGAGAAAACACAAGTAAGCCCAATGAATCCATATAAAGAAAAAATTATTTTGCACTGTACCTCCTCTTCTGCATTTCTTTTTGCAGCAGAGAATTCTCTAGAATGGTTGTTGGAACTTTCTATTACTCCAGATTATTATAACTCAATGGCCAGTGGGATGCATTGCCATTATATCCTGCACCACAAAGAACTTCAGACTTCCATAAGGAATAGTAAATATCATATTTGTCAGAAAATCAGCAAAATAAGAAAGAAGCAAAAGTATGTTATTACTATTCTTTTTTTTTTCCAAAATATTAAGGGGGTATAAATATCTTAGGTTACATGGATTGCTTTTGTAATGCTTGAGTCCAGCTATATGTATGTGCCTATTACACAAATAGTGTTCATTGGGCCCGTTAGGTATGCTGTTGTCTCTCCCATCTTCACCCCTCCTTCTTCCTTGATTTCCACTGAGTTTTACTTCACTCGTGTACATGTATACTTATCAGTTGCCATTTAATAGTGAGTACATGCGGTGTTTATTTTTCCACTCTTGAGATACTTCACTTGGGAGAATGGTCTCCAATTCCATCCAGATTGTTACAAAAGGTATTAATTTATCTTTTTCATGACTAAATAGTACTCCATGATATACACATATCAATTTTATTAATCCACTTATGAATTGATGGGCACTTGGGTTGATTCCATAATTTGGCAATTGTGAATTGTGCAGCAATAAACATTTAAGTATAGGTGTCTTTTTTATGAAAACTCTTCTTTTCCTTTGGCCGGACACCTAATAATGGGATTGCTGGGTTGAATGGTCTACTTTTAATTCTTTGAGGAATCTCCACACTGTTTCCACAAAGGTTATAATAATTTTCAGTCCTATCAACAGTGTATAAGTGTTCCTTTCTCTCTGCATCCATGCCAGCGTGTATTGTTTTTGGACTTTTTAATAAAAGCTTCTCTAACTGGGGTAGGCTGATATCTCATTGTGGTTTTAATTTGCATTTGCCTGAAGATTAGTGACATTGAACATTTTTTCTTATGTTTATTGGATATTTGTCTTTTTTTTTTTTTTGAGAAGCCTCCATTCATGTCTTTTGCCCACCTTTTAATGGGGTTGTTTGTTTTCTTCTTGTGGATTTGTTTGAATTCTGCATAACTTCTAGATATTAGCCCTTTATTGGACATATAGCTTGCAAATATTTTCTCCCATTATGTAGAATATTTACTCCATTGATTGCTTCCTTAGCTGTGCATAAGCTTTTTAGTTTAATCAAATCCCTATTTATTTGTTTTTGTTGTTCTAATGTTTGCTGTTGGGGTCTTAATCATAAATTCTTTGACTAGGTAAATATATAGAATAGTTTTTCCTACATTTTTTCTAGAATTTTATAGTTTCATGCCTTAGATTTAAGACTTTTATCCATATCGAATTTATTTTTGTGAGTAATGAGAGGTAGGGGTCATGTTTCATTCTTTGGCATGTGGCTATCCAATTTTCTAGTGCAATTTATTGAATAGGGCTTCTTTTCTCCATCATACATTTTTGTCTGCTTTATTAAAGATCAGTTAGTTGTATGTTGATGGTTTTCTATCTGCATTCTCTATTCTATTCCATTGGTCTATGTTTCTATTTTTGTGCCAATACAATGATGTTTTGGTTACTGTAACATTGTAAAATAGTCTGAAATCTGGTAATGTGATGCCCCCAGATTTTTTTCTTTATTGTGTAAGATCACTTTGTCTTTTCTGGTTCCAAACAAATCATAGACTTACTTTTTTCTAGATCTATAAAGTATGACATTAGTAATTTTATGAGGATTGCATTGAATTTGTAAGTCACTTGGGTAGTATGGACATTTTTACAATGTTGGTTCTGCCAATCCATGAGCATGATATATTTTTCCATTTGTTTGTATCCTCTGTGATTTCTTCCCTCAGAGTTTCATTGTTCTCCCTGTAGAGATTTTTTTGTCTCTTTGGTCAAGTATATTTCTAGGTACTTTATTTTATTTATAGCTATTGTCAATGGTAGTGAGTCTTTGATTTGAGTCTCAGCTTGACTTTTATTGGTATATAGAAATGCTACCAATTGATGTACATTTATTTTATAACCTAAGACTTTGCTGAATTTATCAATTCCAGGAGTCTCTTGGTGGAATCTTTGGGATTTTCTAGATACAAGATCATATCATCAGCAAAGAGCAATAGTTTGACTTCCTCTTTTCTGATTTGGATACCATTTTATTTCTTTCACTTGCCTGATTGGTCTGGCTAGGGCATCTGGTACTATGTTGAACAGAAGTAGTGACAGTGGGCATCCTTGTATTTTTCCAATTATAAAGGGAATGCTTTCAACTTTTCCCCATTCAGTATGTTATTGGATATGGGTTTGTCACATATGGCTTTTATAATTGTGAGATATGTTCCTCGTGTGCCTATTTTGTTGAGGGTTTTTTATCAAGAAACTGTACTGAATGTTGTCAAATGTTTTTTGTTCTGTATCTATAGAAATAATCACACGGTCTTTGTTTTTGCTTTTATTTGCCAATTGTGGTGAAACAAATTATTGATTCATATTTGTTGAACCATCCTTGTATCCCTAAAGTAAAGCCCAGTTGGTCCTAGTTGAGTACTTTTTTGGTGTGCTTTTGAATTTGGTTTGCTAGTATTTTGTTGAGGATTTTCACATATATATTCATAAGCAATATTGGCCTGTAGTTTTCTTTTTTGTTGTTGCTGTTGTGTCCCTTTCTGGCTTTGGTATCAAGATGATACTGGCTTTGTAGAGTGAATTGGCGAGGATTCCATCCTTGTCAATATGTTGGAATAATTTCTGTAGCAGGGGTACCAGGTCTTCTTTGTAGGGCTGATAGAATTTTGTTGTGAATCTATGTGGTCCAGGGCTTCTTTTTTGTTGGGATGTTTTTATTATTGTTTTGATTTCACTGTTTATTAGTGGTCTATTCAAGAGTTCTATTTCTTTCTGGTTGTGTATTTTCAGGAATTTGTTCATTTTCTCTATGTTCTCTAGTTTTCATGTGTAGAGATTTAGGTAGTATTCATAGATGATGCTTTGTGTTCTGTTATCTGTTGGAATGTCTCTTTTTTCATTTCTGATTGAGCTTATTTGGGTTCTTTCTCATCTGTTTTTGGTTAAAAAGCAAGAAGCCTGTCAGTCTTGTTTAGCTTTTCAAAGAACCAACCTTTTATTTTTATTGATCCTTTGTGTGTGTGTGTGTGTGTCTGTGTGTGTGTTCCAGTTCATTTAGTTCTGCTTTGGCCTTTGTTTCTTCTCTTCTGCTTGCTTAGGGTTTTGGTTTTCTTCTTTCTGGTTCTTTATGGTGTAACATTAGATTATTAATTTGTGGCCTTTCTGTCCTTTTGATGTACGCTTTTAAGGCTATAAATTTTCCACTAAGTAATGCTTTTGCCGTGTCCCTTATATTGTGATAGTTTGTACCCCCTTTGATGTTCAGTTCAAAGAATTTTTATATCTATCATAATTTAATTCTTGACTCAATAATTTTTCAGCAGCAGATTGTTTAATTTCCATGACTTTGTGTAGTTTTGAGTGTTTCTCTTGTGATTGATTTCTAGTTTTACTGTCCTGTGGTCTGTGAGGGTACATAGTACAATTTTGATTTTTTATTTTATTTGTTGAGACCTGTTTTGTGGTCTAACATATGATTAATCTAGGAGATTGTCCCATGTACTACTGAGTAAAATATGTATTCTGTAGTTTTGAGGAATAATATTTTATAAATATCTGTTAGGTCCATTTGATTTAGAGTCTGATTTAGAGTTTTAAGTCCATTGTTTCTCTATTTATTTTCTGCTTTGATGATTTGTTGGACTCTGACAGTGAGGTGTTTAGGCCCCCAGCAATTTCAATGCTGCTATTTATTTCTTTGCTTACCTCTAGTAAAATTTGCTTTATGTATCTGGGAGCTCCTGTATTGGCTGCATATATGTTTAGGATTTGTGTGTCTTCTTGTTGAATTGCTCCCTTTACCACTATATAATGATCCTCTTTGTCTTTCCTTACCTTTGTTGGCTTAAAATCAATTTTATCTGATATGAGAATGGCTACACCTACTCTCTTTTTATTTCCTTTTTTTTTTTGGAATATTTTTCTCCATCCTTTCACCTTGAGTTTGTGTGTGTCCTTGTAGTTTAATGTGTTTCCTGGAGACAGTGATACTTGGGTTGTGTCTTTTTATCCATTCAGCCATCCTGCTTTTGAGACGTTCGTTCAGTCTGTTTCCATTAATTGATAACATAGATATGTGGAATGCTTATCTGTTCATCCTATTGAGTAGTCTCTTATTGATTTATTTTACCTCTTGTTCTATTGTTTTATAAGATCTGTCATTTGGTGGGGTTTTTTAGGTAATTTTTACATTGGTGGTATCTGCTGTGCTGGTTTGTATATAATGCATTTCTGAGTATTTCATGAATGGCAGGTCTTGTCATAGCAAATTCCCTCAGTTTTTGCTTGTCTGGAAAAAATTCAATTTCTCCATCAGTTGTGAAACTTAGTTTTACAGGATAAAAAATTCTAGGCTGGTAGTTATTCTGTTTAATTTGATTGAAGATAGGACCCCTATTCTTTCTGGCTTGTAAGGTTTCCACTAAGAAATCTGCAGTTAGCCTGATGTGTTTTCTTCGTAGATTATTTGATGCTTTCACCTTGCTGCTTGCAGGATTTTCTCCTTCATTTTGACTTTGCCCAGATTGATTGCTACATGTTTTGGAGATAACATATTTACTATTAATCTTCCCAGAGTTTGATGTCCATCTTGTATCTGTATGTCTGAATTTTTGGTAATGTCAGGGAAGTTTTCCTCAATACTTCCCTCAAATAGGTTTTTAGTGCTTTTAGATCGTTCTTCTTCTCCTTCAGAGATACCTATTGTTACCAAAAACTTGGCACTTGTCCATGAGGCTGAGTCAGAAGAACAAGGACAAGTGGTTTGAGGAGGAAGAAAAAAGACATTTTATTACTTTGCTGGCAAATCAAGAAAAATGTTAGGCCTTCTCATCTCAAAATCCAAATTTCCTGAACATTAGCAGAAATACAGAGCTTTTAAAGATTGGGTTTTCAGCTTCAGGCAATTACTGCTCAACTACAGTTGATGATTCTGATCATCTCATCTCTGATGAAGACAATCTTGTGACCTCTGCCCAGGACCTCCCTTTACCAGGTTTGGGCTGAACCATCTCCTGTTGCACAAATAAACAAAGGATTTATCCTGCTCCTCTTTACAGAGGCAGGGATGCAGGCTTCAGTTTGCAAAAGGAGTGGAGGATGCTTTAAAGAGACAAAAAATATTTTTGCCTTTTTATTTTCAGGCCATTCCTTCTGTTACACTATTATTTGAATGTTAGTTCATTTTACTTATTTTTATTTTTTTTCCATTTTTTATTTCAGCATATTATGGGGGTACAAGTGCTAAGGTTACGTATATTATTGCCCATGACCCCCTCCCTGCTCGAGTAAGAGCTTCAAGCATGACCATCCCCCAAAGGTTGCACATCTCACTCATTATGTATGTATATACACATCCCCTCCTCCCCTGCCCCACCCACTCAGCACCTGATAAATGTTATTCCTATGTGTCCACTTAGGTGTTGATCTGGTAATACCAATTTGCTGGTGAGTACATGTGATGCTTGTTTTTCCATTCTTGAGATACTTCACTTAGTAGAATGGGTTCCAGCTCTCTCCAGGAAAATACAAGAGATGCTATATCACCATTGTTTCTTAAAGCTGAGTAGTACTCCATGATATACATATACCACATTTTATTAATCCACTCATGTATTGATGGGCACCTGGGTTGTTTCTACAACTTTTCGATTGTGAATTGTGCTGCTATAAACATTCGAGTGCAGGTGTCCCTTTCGTAGAATGTAATTTGATCTTTTGGGTAGCTGCCAAGTAGTGGAATTGCTGGATCAAATGGTAGATCTACTTGTATCACTTTAAGGTATCTCCATATTGGTTTCCACAGAGGCTGAACCAGTTTGCAGTCCCACCAGCAGTGTAGGAGTGTTCTTATCTCTCCACATCCATGCCAACATTTATTGTTTGGGGACTTTTTGATAAAGGTCATTCTTACTGGAGATAAGTGATATCTCATTGCAGTTTTGATTTGCATTTCCCTGATGATTAGAGATATTGAGCATTTTTTCATGTTTGTTGGTCATTATTCTGTCTTCTTCTGAAAAATTTCTGTTCATGTCCTTTGCCCACTTTTTGATAGGGTTGTTTGATTTTTTCTTGCTGATTTTCCTGAGTTCTAAATAAATTCTAGTTATCAGCCCTTTATTGGATGTGTAGCTTGAGAAAATTTTCTCCCATTCTGTAGGTTGTCTGTTTGCTCTCTTGACAGTTTCTTTGGCTCTGTAGAAGCTTTTTAATTTGCTCAGCTCCCATTTATTTATTTTTGTTGCTGCTGTGATTGCCTTTGGGGTCTTCTTCATAAATTCTTTGCCTAGGCCAATGTCAGAAGAGTATTTCCAATGTTTTCCTCTAGAATTCTAATGGTTTCACACCTAATGTTCAAGTCTGTTTCTCAGCATAGTCCCATGTTTCTCTCAGTGATTGCTCAGACTTTTTAATAGTCTTTTCTGCCTCTTTGAATGACTGGGTTATTCCAAAGGCCTTATCTTCAAACTCTGAGATTCCTTCTTCTCCTTGGCTTGGCCTATTGTTGAAGCTCTCTGTTGTGTTTAGAAATTCCCTAAATGACTCTTTCATTTCTTTACGTTCTATTGTGTCTTATGTTGTCTAGCTCTCTAGTGACTTTTTCATTTTTTCATTGATTTCCTAAAATATTTTTTTGGCTTTTTTTTGGTTTTCAACTTCTCTTCAATTCCATTCATCCAACTTATTTGCCAACTATATTCTGAACTACATTTCTGTCTGTTCGGCAATTTTCTTGCAGGTGGAGTCCAGTACTGTACCTCCATTGTATTCTCTTGGAGGTTCAAGTTATTTTGTTTTTTTTTTATGTTGCCAGAGTTCTTTTGCTGGTTTCTTCTCTTCTGGCTCCTCTTCTCTTGGATCTGGGTTTATAGGATTGCAGTGCACCGCACCTGTTCTTCTTTGCTGGGGACTCTCTGGTGGCATCTGGGGCTCTTCCTCTGCTCAGTTCCCATGCCAGGGAGGAGGTGTGCTTGGCCTCCAGTCACAGGGCATGACAAAGAGAAGAGTCTGTTCTCTCTCCAGCTCAGCGGGAGTAATTTTGAAGGCTACTGTTGGGAGGCTGGGTCCTGAGAAGACCTGGCTCCATGTGCCCGGGAGATTAGGATGACATCTGTTGCAAAAAGCTGGGATTGGCAGCCACCATATTTCTGCTGCACCTGCTCTCTGGTATAATATCTCTGCACAGACTCAGAGAAGTCCCCAATCAGCCCAGAGGTCTTCAGTGTAAGAGGGAAATATCCCTCATACATCAAGCTGCCTGTAAATTTTGTTTCTCTCCTAAAAAGCAGTATCCTCTGGGATTGCTTCTATCATGCTGTCTTCACCACCTTCCAGCAGTGTGGATTGCAGTGGGACCCCCAGCTTAATCTCTGATATGGTGGGTAATGCTTGTAAGAATCAGTCACATTCTGTCTCGTTGAATTGATAAATGCTGTAATGAGCTATAGAGTTTTTCTCCTTGTGATGGTTGATGCTTGGAGGAAAAAAAAAATAAAAAACAACTGCAGAGATGTTCTTTTGTGCCTGTGATAAGCTTTAGTCCCTAAGGAGGAGCACTTGAATGTTCCAGGCCTTTGGTGGGGTGCTGTAGCTCCCAGGGGATTGCTTGTTCTCCATCATAGAAGAGGTGGGTGGAGGAGTAAGGCTGGGTGTGGTTAGTTTCAGCAAGGCCTTGACAGGGCTCAAAGGTCATTTTCCCAGCTGCTAGGGAGAGCCACTGGTTGGAGAGTTGAAGTAGGCTCTCCAAACTGATATGACTGTTTGTGAGGAAGGGGCTGTAATTCCCTGACTGACTACTGGGAGTGAGCTCCACTTCTCTTGTGTTACCCTTGCCCTCTGTTGTCTGGTTGAAAATGGGTGCCTGAAGGTGCCACATGCAGTTGCTATGACACCACAGGCTGGGATCTTCCCCACCAGAGGACCAATCCTAGTCTGACAGCACAGCTTTCCAGTAGAGAGGATGGGTGCTCACCCAGTTCATGACATTTTAGACCCCCACAGTATTCTCCTGTAAGTTTTTCCCACATCGGCTTCCTTGTCTCCCAAGTTGAGCTCACAAATCTCTCCCCTTTGTCCCCTAGAAACCCACTGGAGTCCTGGGGCCATGGGAACAGATCTGTATGTCTGACCCAGTGGTGTGCATCTCCAAAAAGTGCCAGCGGCAGGAAGCTCCCAGATCAGGCACCCTGGGTCCACTGCAGGTCCTCAAGGGGAAAGGCATGGACTCCACTCTCTGTGGAATCCTCAGAGTGGAAAATGTGCCAGCTGGGGAGAGAAAGCCACTTGTTACATTGTTAACTAAAACTGTTCTCCCAGCTGCAGTGGGCGGGGGGGGTGGGGGGGGACAGGGAAGGGTAAGAGTCTGAATGGAAGAAAGCCAGTTCTCTGGCTTCTGGGGTCACTCTCCTTGGAGGGGAACCCCATATGGAATGTCCAAGCTCTGTGATCATGCAACTTCTACCCATAATTCCACAGTTGCTGTGGTGCTTGGGATCATAGTGGTGGAAAAGCTTCAAAGTAACTGTATAGCCCACTGATCACCAAAGGTGTGTGGGAAGAGGAAAGGTATCCCTTCCTTACTTCTTCACTGGGCTCTGAGCCTCTCTGAGTTTGATTCTTGCTGATATATTTTTTCCTTTTTCCTCTTCCTTTTCTGCTCTGCAGTTTTCTCAGTGAAGTCCCCAGTAGGCTCTGGCACTTCTCTCTGAACTACATCTGAGGTGTGTCCTTTCTCCCTTATCTGAAACCCTTCCTTCTCTCTGGGACTGTCTGAAGACCAATGTCTCTAGTCAGGCATCTTGCCGCCTTCCTTAAATTATGTTTAAATAGTACAATGTAATAATAGTATACCAAAAATCTAGGAATTTTGTGAATACTTAAATTAGATGAATAGTGTCTGAATGATATACATATGCCTAACAAGTAGAAAATGTGCATTATTATTATACTAGGAAAAGATGGACACAATAATTCTAGAACATTGGACTACTTATTCTTTTAACAAAAACTTATCTACTACTTAATATAAGAGGGACCTCTGCATTGTTCTGAACTTTGTCTCTTGTTACTAAATAAAATTTCTTCCCTTTTAACCTCTTCTGTGTATTAAAGACATTTAAAGGTTTGAAACCACCAACATCAAATTTCCTTGCTTTCATGTTCCATTTTAGATTTCATGAATAAGTGGCACTCACATGATAGAAGGAAGGTGAGAGGGAAAGAAACCAATATTCTCCTTTAGTAAGGATGACAACTACATTGGCATCAACTGCATTGGCTTTGCCCCAGCCAGCCTCATCTGACTAACCACAACGTTAAGTGTCCTACAGACTGAGAAAAGCTGAGCTGTAGCATACTAATCAAACCATCTGTTAGCCTGTTGATTGCATTTAATCACAGAGGTTGAATCAATTTGTCTTCATTAGAAAAATCCATGTTTTTGAGTATGGACTTGCCTTCCCTGATTTCAATGTTTCAGCCTGCAACACTATCCGTGGCCCTCCTAAAAGCCATATTTGCATCACAATTTCCCAGAAAACATTGATTTTGACCAGAAAAATAATGGATTTGAAGCTAATAAAATTTATTTTTCCTGTCATATCTCCCATCACCCAGAAGCATGTAGTCTGAGAAAATAATAAAATGGCCCATCAACAACCCGATTGAGCAATTTTTCTGCTGCAACAACATGTTATATCTTTGGAGTTTTTTGTCCTATTAAATGCACTATAGTCTTTAAAACAATGGTTCCTATACTGTCTTGTATTGTTACTCTCATAAGCAAGATAAATGAGTCTAGGCATAAAGGAGCAGTGTTGGAAAAGTCCATCTTTCTATTACCTATGATGATCCAGTTGTGAAACTATTTCCACCTGTTCCTGTAGTTGGGGCTTTTCTGGTTTAGTGAAATTAGTTTCTGAGGGGATAAAGCTTTAAACAAGACACAATAAATGTTGGTGTGGATGTAGAGAGATAGGAATACTCATACACTGCTGGTGAGATGCAAACTGGTACAACCTCTCTGCAAAGTAATATGGAGATACCTTAAAGAGATACAAGTAGATCTACCAGTTGATCCAGCAATCCCAGTATGGGGCAGCTACCCAAAGAAAAAAAAGACATTCTATAAAAAAGACATTTGCCCTAGAATGTTTATAGCAGC